>CM042564.1:2668741-2688741 GCA_023630585.1 Cranoglanis bouderius | reverse complement strand
TTAGAGGAAGAGGAATGGATGTGAAAGGACAGTAATGATAGTGTGACATGGCTGCCTTACCCACCTCCAGTAATTGATCATTAGATCTAAGGCACAGTACGGATTTCTAACTACACTGACTCACCCTGCTTTAGCTGAACTAAATGGCACATTTAATGCACACACACACACACACACACACACACACACACACACGCACAAACACACATACACAGTCAAAGAATTAATCATGAAGCAGACTTCCCACGCACGGTGTCTAGACAGAACTGAGGCTGTTGCCGACATTTCAGAGCTCCTCCTGTCATTGCGATCTGATTGAAAATGTCAATTCGATTTGGTCTTTCTCTCCGAGATACTCACATCACCTCATACACGGCTTTCCAATAGTCAAGGCTGGTTTATACGTCCTTTCCAACAAGCTTCCAAAGCCTTCAGGAAGTCAGAAGAGCACTCAGAAGGAGGAGAAGGGTGCAGGCGAAGTCATTTCAGAGAAGTTCTGAGAAGCTCTGGAAGGGAAACTCGTGAGGAACCAGGAGTCGTGCGGGATTTCGTTTATAAACCAAACTTTCAATGGGAATTTGCCCCACTACAACATTTTATCAAGTGTCTATAAGAGTTTTCACAACTTTCCCCACCGTGCTGTAGCTTTGGAGTAAAACGTATGTTGAATTTTTTTTTTTTTTTACGAAATGATCACCGGACATCTAAACTTCACTTCACCTCAGGGGAAAATAGTTTTCTATTATTATACAGGCTATATTCTTCATCTAGATAGCTAAAATCACTTCATAAATGACTTATAAACTTTAAAAAAATAGGTAACTCAATAGGTGACTAGCTGTCCCGATTTGCTGTGCTATGACTTGCCCAAGCTCTGAACCGCCATCCACTTTTTAGTTGTTACCATGGCAACATCACAATCGACAACTATCCTTTTTCTCGGTAGCAACATATTCGTACAGAATAACTTGTCTGAGGAGAGTTTGTCTCTATATAATTTCCTTTTGGCAAGATTACGGACCATTTATAGACTTATTTTACACTTTTATCAATCGCTGTAGACCAATAACATCAACAACTCCTCTTAAATGTGTTGATGTATCCGAATCGATCTGAAACTGTGCAACTCCTGTGAATTAAAATAAAATCTTTATCATTAGCATCATCGCTAGCATATTACGTTAGTAGCCGAGTTCATAGCCTTGAATTTATTGCTCTATTTTGCCCGCTAGTTGATAAACAGAGACTAGCTCTTTTCAATTATGTTCCACAAGACAATTTGAATTTAATTTAACATGGATTTGAAATTCATTTGGTGGACTGGATCAGGCAAACAAAAAAAGATAAACCCATGTTATGATCTAATAACCTCACTACAGGTTTCCCCGAGGCCCAGTCCTGGCTCTACTCATGTTCTCAGACACTAAATCATCAGGCTCAGTGAGGAGATCTATTTACTTATTTACATTTTAGCTTGCATTTCGGTTTTAGTAATGTCACTTCCTAGCAACAGACTGAAAGCGGCCGTTTTTCAGGAAGCATGGCCATTTGTTTAAAAACATCAATTAAATACCAGCTATTTCACCCATTAGCACTTCCTGTTTACTTCCTCAGACCTCACCGTGTGCAAATTGATAAGAAACTCCCGCCAAAACATTCCAGGCATTCTGTAGTTTTCATTTATTTATTTATTTTTATCATTTCTGTCCAAAGCATGAACCAGAGTGATGAAAGCCAAAGACAGCAACTTACACTGCTGTAGAACACCACAAGAGCTTTAATTTCCCTTCATACACCTTGCCTACAGAGTACATAATTCAGCGCTGAGTGCTTGGCATAGCTGGTGGGAAAAGACGCCAAGATTCTGTACTTAGGATTTAAATTAAAAAAAAAAAAAAAAAAAAAAAAGGAAAAGAAGAGCATCATCAGTGCACGAGTTCAGATCTCGGCAGAACCGCTGCCAAAGCAGAACTGCTCGAGTTGGGTGCGTCAGATAAAGAGTGATGCAACTGAACTGGTGGTACTCTGGATCGTACACCTTTTTTGTACGTTTTACTCCTACACTCCAATTATGTACCTTAAATCATTTTTAAAGGTCACGTTATCCATGTTTTGAGGTGACCCATACATATCAAAGCAAAAGGTACAACTCCAGTGACTTGGCACGGTACTGTTAGTACCTTTTTTTTTCATGTTCAAAGATCACATGTTCAAAACTGAAATGTCCTCCAGTTGACCGCGATCATTTCCAACGCTTGTTGGCCAATGTTTTATTTTTTTTCCCCTGAATGTCTGAACGTCAAAACGTCGTGAGGTTTACCTGTCGGATGTTTGGTGTGTTCAGGGCTCACCTGGTGAGCGAGGAGCTGCCGGTCCTGCAGGTCCGATTGGTTTACCTGGCCGTGGTGGACCTCAGGGACCCCCGGGACCAGCTGGCGAGAAAGGCGCTCCTGTAAGTATATAAATAAATAAAATAAATACTTAGAAATAAAAGTACTTGTAATTATGTAGGGGATAAAACATGGCACGGTGTGCTGTCATAGGAAAGTAATCAACGACAGGGTGTTGTGATGTGTTGTGATGAGATGTGGATTGATTAAGTGTTTGATTCCTCTAATATGACAGACATTTGGCAATTTGTTTTATTCATTAAAGAATGACACGTCTATTAATAGTTATAGATACTGTTTTTAATATTCGTGTGTGTGTGTGTGTGTGTGTGTGTGTGTGTGTGTGTGTGTGTGTGTGTTCAGGGTGAGAAAGGACCATCGGGTCCCGCCGGTCGTGATGGAGTCCAAGGTCCAGTCGGTCTGCCAGGCCCACCCGGCCCCCAGGGACCACCCGGAGAGGACGGCGATAAGGTTAGAACAGATAAAAAATGAAAGACAGCAGTAGTGCTTTATTTAATTCAGTCCATCGCGCCGATGTCATATCAGCTCCACTCGTGATTAATCTTCATCACGACGCACAAACACTCGTCCATCTGCAGCACACATCCGTCTCCCGTATCGTATCCATCATCGTCGGCGACAACGGCCCAGGCAGCTCTACGTCTCATTAGAGTCCTGCACGAGGGACCGAGCGTTTATCACATACGGTCTTTTACGTGCTGTGTATTATCTTTCAGTCAAGAAGAACTCATTATACTGGACTTGTATACATTTATAATGCAGCTCCGAGTGCTTTATAGCGTGTGAAAAAATACATAAATCAGGACGGACTGGAAGAACGCACAGGAGAAATGTAAAAGAAAAAAAAGACGCACAAAGAAAATGTAAAGAAAGTGCAAAAAAAAAAAGAAGTAAATGGAGCGATAAGAGGAGCGATAGAATAAGTGAAAAGCGACAGTATTATAATGATTAGAGGTGTAACACAATGACACTATCTGTATCTGTATCTGTACCTGAAACTGCATTCGGATTTATGCTGCATTCGACCAAAGGTCATAACTTCCATAACTCAGAATTCCTGCTCGGGAACTCGGGTCTCCTCAACCCCGAGTTCAGGAAGCGACGTCGAATCGACACGGCCGCTCGCAGCACCGACAGTGACTTACACTGTATATACAAGTACTAGCTTTGGATCGATCAGCATACAGACATGGATAAAATACATCTGTAACACTGACTCTACAGCTCACTACGTCACTCATCACAGTTAGCTGACTAGCTTGTTGCTAACAAAAGACGAACATGAAGGCGTCTGTGCTTTTTCCAGCTTTGTAACCACGAACACACGGAGGACGAAAATGACTTCCTGAAGTGGGCGTGACCTAAAGCTATTAACAATTAAATATGACAACTATGTACGACTATGTCCCCAGAAAAAAAAAACGATGTAGAAATGTGAGCGGTGTTAGCATGGTGTGTGAATCTCAGCCACATCACTCCAGTTCATAACTAGAGATGACTAGAGGACTATTTTTTGCAAGATTATAAATTTTGATATTTCTCATTTCTATTTCCCAGAATATTAAGAAACTAGTAGTGTAATTTAAAGCAGCGTGACCCTGACCAGGCAGTTACTAAGGATGAATGAATGGATGGATGAATGGATGAATGCTGTAAACGCATCACGCAGTGCTGCACATTAATGTTAATGAGCGCTGTCTGTGTCCCACGAGCTTTATACCTGACCGCCCGCTCACACCTGCATGTACATCCCCGTGTACACCTCTAGTCTCAGCCAGACACCCTGTGAATCTTTCTGGCAAGCTTTCTTTAAAAATAATTAAAAAGCGAATAGTGCTCCTCTCGTTCATATCTGCATTTGTGTTAAAAACAAATGATGTGTTCAATCCTGAATAACGTATTCGTATTCTCTAACACCCCTAATGAGGGTACATGGATGGATTGAGTTTGAATATTGCTAATTTGAGAATAAAAATCTGTATTAAAAATTGTTCAGAGCACTTAAGAGTGCGTGACTGTGGATAATAACATCTCCGTGATCTCTTCTCTTCTTTATTGTAACGTTATTATAGATATTTCACAGAGATTCCTCTTAGCCTATCATTATGAGCTGTACATTATGAGTTGTGTGATAATCTCTGTGTGTGTGTGTGTGTGTGTGTGTGTGTGTGTGTGTGTGTGTGTGTGTGTGTGTGTGTGTGTGTGTGTGTGTGTTTCAGGGTGAAGTAGGAGAACCAGGACAGAAAGGAAGTAAAGCTGATAAAGGAGAACAGGTGAGTGTTCACACTCCTCCTCTTCCTCCTCACTCACATGAATCACTTCTCATTTCCCCTTCATTTCATTTTTCTGACTCTTTATTTAAATTTTTAGGACTTTTATGTTAATTTTTTTAAATTTCATTTTATTTATTTATTTTTTTTGACACCACTATTAATTTAATTTTATTCTTGTTTCTTCATACCCTTTATTTAATAGTGACTTTATTAGTGATAATTTTCTTTTATTGTATATATTTATATGTATTTATGTATTATACTTTATTTTGTTTCTTATTTTATTGTCACATTGTAAACCTATGGCACTGCGTTTGGTTAATTATTTCTCTTATCTAAAAATGTATTATTTAATACTTGAATAACGTGTTTATATTCTGCAGTGCATTGCATGTGATAAGAGGCCATTATTATTATTATTATTATTATTATTATTATTATTATTATTATTATTATTATTACATTTTCTGTTGTTAATCATAAAATTAAACTTGTATCATTAGTAATAGTATTTACTATATTAGTATTAGTATTCTTTAATATAACAACAAAATTATAACTACTGATTAATTATTTATTTTTGTTTTGTTTATTTTTCTGTTTTTGTGCATTGTATATAGGCAAAGTGCATTATAAATATAAAGTTTTATATTATATTATATTATATTATATTATATTATATTATATTATATTATATTATGTATAATGTATATACATGTATATTATATTATATATTATATAAACATGCATTTAATAATTATTTACGTTAATATGTAGTAACAACAGTAACAGTAGTAGTAGAATTGCTTCTTTGGTATCATGTGATTAGTGAATGTTTAATTCATTAAAAATAATACAAATGAAAGACAAAAATCGATTGAATTATAATGATTTTGTTTGGTGTCACATTGTGTTTTATTTCCAGGGTCCTCCAGGTCCAGCAGGTCTGCAGGGTCCAGTTGGAGCACCAGGACCAGCGGTAAGGAGAAAACACACACACACACACACACACACACACACACACACACACACACACACACACACACACACAGTTACAATATAAACACACTCATTTTCACGTTAAAGGACTTAGACAACGTGGAGCCGTGATCAGTTACAAAAAGGGTTAATGAGTTGTGATTTTCTTAAAAAGACTGTGTTGATTGTGTTGTGCGTATGAACACACTGTTTTAATATAATATTAGTGAACTGTTGATTGACAAGAAGGTATATTAGTTCTAAATGGCTAGGGTTAGGGTTAGGCAGAGGGCAGCAGATTTTCCTCAAGAATTTGACGGTATTTTGTCCCATCCATTTCCTTTCTATCCTGACAAGTGCTCCAGTCCCTGCTGCAGAGAAACACCCCCATAACAGGATATTACCACCTCCATGCTTTACTGTAGGAATGGTGTTATTTGGATGGTGAGCTGTATTGGATTTCCGCCAGACATATCGTTTGGTGTTGAGGCCAAATAATTCAATTTTAGTCTCATCTGTCCATAACACCTTTTTCCATGTGGCCTCAGAATCATCAAGGTGCGTTTTGGCAAAGCTCAGTCGTGGGTGGCTTTTTTCTTGCAACCCTCCCATACAAACAACATTTGTGGAGAATTTGTGATATTGTTGTCACATGCACACAATGACCACTCTTTGTCATAAATTCCTGCAACTGCTTCAGAGTTGTTGTAGGCCTCTTGGTATCCTCTCTGACCAGTTTCCTCCTGGCTCTTTCATCCAGTTTGGAGTGACGTCCTGACCCAGGGAGGGTCTGTGTTGTACCAAATATCTTCCACTTCTTAATAATAGACTTCACTGTGCTTCTAGGCATTGATAAAGCCTTTGAAAGTTTTTTGTATCCATCTCCTGACTTGTGTCTGTCCACAACTTTATCCCGGAGATCTTTTGACAGTGCCTTGCCACACATAGTTGATTGTTTGCTTCAGTTGCACTACAAAATGCTCCAGGAAAGCTCTTTTCATGCTGAGCTAATCAAAATGACCACGGCTGATCACAGTTGAAAGTCAAATGGCTTTGTGTGCCATTGAGAAGGTGATTAGCTACACCTTATTGAGTTTACAAGTCATTTTTAGGAGGGGGGTGATCCTTTTTCCAACTCAGTGATTCTGTTTTTTTATTTTATTTATTTATTTATTTTCTGACATGTTGGTGTTATATCTTTCACTTGGATGTTATAAGTTGCACTGAGTAAATACAGCTGGATAAAACAAAATCTGTGTCTGTCTTCATTTCAGGCGGAAAAGCAACAAAATGTGATTATTTTAAAGGGGGATGATTCTTTTCTATACCCACTGTATTTTCTTTTTTAGAATTGACTGCAAATTTAATAAAACAGTTTCGAAATTGGCAAATTTATGACGATAAATAAGGAGCGATTTCAACAGTATGGAAAATAATGACTATATACATCTCAAGTCCTTGTAACGTTCCTGTAGCGTAAATCAACCAGCTCGGCTAACACCATAATTTACTTTTTTTTATTTGAAAGGTAGCTACTGGCTAACTGTATGGCTAATGTGTGTGTGTGTGTGTGTGTGTTTGTGTGTGTGTGTGTGCAGGGAGCGGACGGAGAGCCCGGTCCTCGGGGACAGCAGGGAATGTTCGGACAGAAAGGAGACGAAGGACCGAGAGGTTTCCCCGGGGCACCCGGACCCATCGGCCTGCAGGTGAGTCCGTGCACCTGTCTCTCTCTCTCTCTCTCTCTCTCTCTCTCTCTCTCTCTCTCTCTCTCAGGTGTTAGTGCCAATCTAACACACACCACACGTGGATTCAGGCGTGTTATTGAACGCGGCACGAATAGCAGTTCTACAGGCATGAGGATAAAGCAGAGAGACTGAGCTCAGTAATGTATAAGGGAAGAGAATTAAAATAGGTTTCCATGGCAACAAGTGTTACTTACACATATACAGTGATTAATAATCAGTGGCTGTAATTAATAATCAGTGGCTTATTAATTTACGTTTTATTTAAAATCCAGTCATGGCTTCACGGTTTAGCAGTAAACAGACGTTTTGGGTTTTTTGTTGTTGTTGTTTATTTTTTTTGGATTACAAGCTTTTTTGTATTTGTATTTATTCGCTATTTGGTTTTCAGGGTAAAAGTTAGTTGTGCTATAAACAGCAGCCCCACAGCTTTCAAGATAAAACTTTTTGACCAATCAGATGTTTTATTGCTCAGCACCTACACCAATCACAAATCTGGTCATTCACAAACAGGGTTGTGCGTTTCATTCTTTATAAAATATTATTTGGTAAATGTTATTATTAATATATTTCATTTAATAAAAGTTGTACATTTTATTATTGTTGAAAAGGCTGCATTTTTTTTTTTTTTTTACTGATTTAAAAAAAAAAAAAAAGTATTCTATTGGGGGAATTTTATTATCACATTTTTAAAAATTGAATTACAGTTTAAAATTGTGTTAGAATTATTATGGAAACGTGGACATTTATATCGATGTTTTTTTTTTTTTATTAGGTTTTTTTTTTCTTGGTTATTACGTTTTTCAATTTAATTGCATTTTAAAATGTTGTTATTATTATTATTATTAAATGAGAGAGTTTTTCTTTTTTTACTGGGTAAAATTATTCCTCTGATGTCTACATTCTGTATCTCTGCCTTTCCCTGTGATAATAATAAACTAGGCGGCTGTGAGCAGCTCCAATCTCTCAATTCATCATAAAACAAATTACGCGCTCGCTTCCGTGAAGTGGAATCACCACCACAATCAAATTAGATCATCGACTACATCGATGGCCACCGAACCTCCGAGCCATTCGACTCGATTCAGCTTTAATTGGCCTTAATGTGCCTCCAATAATTACTCTGAGTGCCGACGCGCTCCACTACGCATTAGTACACCTTTTTTTGTAGACCACACTTGCTCTCTGCTGGTCTTAAAGCGTTTCTTTTTTTTTTTTTGTGTGCTAATGGTATCTGACCGGGAGGGCATACTGTGTGAATCCCCTCAGTATCTGGAGTGTAAAAATCACACAGAATTAGACGTCAGATGTTTGACGGCGAAGACCAGACAAGCAATTAGAGTAAATGTCAGGGCCGGTGTAGGGCCGTGCGATACGATAATCATATAACATCGATATCGTGATCAATTCTTCCACAATACACTTGATATACATATATCATTTAATAAATAGAAATTATAAACAGATGTTAAAAATGTATGTAATATTTATTTTTTTTTGTTTATTACAGGATCAAAAAAAAAAAAAATCCTGATATGATATTTTTGCCATATCGCCCCACCCCTAAGCTAGAATCACATTTCAAGCTAACACAGATTCACAGCCTCACACTTTACTCCCGGCCGCCTGATCGGAGTCGGACCAGTTTTTTTGTGTAACCGTCAAATTGAGTCTGAGATTATTTAAGCTTCGAACGCCGTTGTTTTAAAATTATAGCTCGGTGAGAAAGAGTGGCAGTGGATGAAAAGACAGGAACAATAGTGGACCTTCCTGAGGCGATGTTTGAACCGTGGGACGTGTGTGTGGTGCGCTTGCATAAACCCCAGTGCTCTGTAGTGGGTGGAAAAGCTTTTGTAGTGTCTTCAGGTCACTGCTCTGCCCACCAAGGGCACAGAAAAAAGGAGTGAGAGGCAGAAAATGGGCTTAAATAGCTTTAAAATCCGGTGAAAGCACCGTTTCACGTAAGAGCACAGCAGTGGAGAAATGAGATGAAATGTGTCTCTCTGGCTCTCGTATAGAACAGCTCTCTCTCTCGCTCTCTCTCTCTCTCTCTCGCTCCATGCTCACCTGGCAGCAGTGTGCTATTGCTTTAATGCCAGGGTTTCCTCTTTTATTGTTTCTCATTCCTATGCTAGAGCGTTTGTCACGAGCAGTAAGCTCATTGAGCATTTCAGTCTCAAAACACTCAGAATCAATGCACTTTGTCCTTTTTCATTACGCTTATTTACACATTTCCAGCACTGTTCAATTCTGCACTCTGATTGGTCAGGCGGTGTTGATTCGCTTTCCATAACATCAGCTATAAATCACAGGTTTACATTAATGCGCTTCTGATCGTTTCTATAGTAACAGCTCATTCACAGGGACTTGTATCGATACGTTGAATTTTTTATGTAAGGAGAAATGGGTTTATTTAACATTTATGGAAGGAGTCTCCAGTGTCAGCGGTAAAGCTGTAATCGAAGTTTTCCGACATCTTCAGGAGTTTACGATTCTTTGCGGTTTTTCGGATTTTTACGGTTAACAGATAAAAACGTATTAATAAGTCATGGGAACGAATTCTTAATTCATGGCCACGATATATTGTTGTTGTTTTTTTACCCAGATGTCACGTGCGGTGCTTCATATCTTTCTTTATTTTTGTATTCCTGCAAACCTGAACTATTTATAGGTTGAAGTAGAAACAATGTGATTGTGCGTTCTTCTTCTCAGGGTCTTCCTGGACCTCCAGGTGAAAAGGGAGAGAACGGAGACGTCGGCGCTATGGTACGTGTCTGAGCTGTTAATCACTTCTTTTATTTACTTATTTATTTTAATAATAACTGACAATTTTCTTGTATATTCACGTTGATGGTTACAAAGGAACAGTATACAGTGTGATGAAGAAGGAATTTAAGGAATGAAATTGAAATTGAATTACATTTCACGTGGTATCAATGAGCAGGCAAACAAATGGTCTTTTTTTTTTTTTTACCCGGACTATAAGACCCTATGAGTCTCCTGCAATGTTAAAAGAAATAACACTCTAGTATATAAATATATAAATGACGTCCCTGTGTCTCCGTCTTCAGGGTCCACCTGGTCCACCAGGTCCAAGAGGTCCTCAGGGTCCATCTGGCGCTGACGTAAGTACTCAGATTTTAGCTTAAACACTCACTTCTTGTATTGTTATATGTAGTAGCATAAAATACTTTATCTGCTTTGGTATTTATAGTTTAATTTTATTTTTTTATTAAATTACTATAAAACTCTTTGAATTATTTTTATTCTGTATTTAAATTTATTTTATACTACTCTATGTATATTTAATTTCATTCTATATTTGAGTGCTTTTTGTCTCTTTACGCTTGTTGTTGTACCTATAAATATTCTCCTTGTTATTTTTCTTCTTCTCTTCTTCTTCTTCTTCTTCTTCTTATTATTATTATTGGCCAATCTGGTTTCAGCATGCACCTCGCAGTGTTAGCACTGAGCTACCATCACAAAACGTGAACAATATGTTCGTGTTCAGTACGGTAACTTTAGTGTACTGTGCAATTTGGCAAAAATTAGTCACCGGGGGTGGGGCGCTATTTGCAAAGGGTGCAGCAAATTGCAGCTTATGGATATATTTATTATCTTTTCTCCCAAATCCGTTGTTTCTTATGCCGTCCACCTCGTGCTAATGTATAAGCAAGCTTGTCAGATTGTAGGAAGCTGTACACACCTCTACAGGAGCCGTACACACCTTCAACAATGCTGCTATTAGAGTAAAGACCTCTCTGATTAATCTGATGTTGTGTTTCAGGGTGCACAAGGCCCACCCGGTGGAATTGGAGGCATGGGAGCAGTGGGAGAGAAGGTAAGTAACACTTCCTCTTCCTGTATACGCTGGTTCCAGAAGCGCTCCTTTAGCTGTGTTGTTATTTGTCAGGTCTCGTCTCAGTATCAATATTTAATTAGTCTGCTGAGATTACTCTGGAGCGAGACCTCCAGCATGTTTCTCCTGCTGAGAGCGCCAGGAATAGACTGATACAGAGATGACCCCTTCAGCTCATCTATAACAGCGGAAATAAAGCAAGAACTTCTCGACTGCTGCTCGTGTTATTTTGGGCGTGCTGATGTCATGTTTAATTATGCTGCTTTTTTTGACAAATGGTGCCATTGACGTGCTTTTGGTTACCATGGTGAAGCTTTTAACCAGTAAAATCTCTTATAGGGAGAACAAGGTGAAGCCGGCAATCCTGGACCTCCTGGAGAACCTGGAACAGGAGTAAGTGGCCTCTGTGTGTGTGTGTGTGTGTGTGTGTGTGTGTGTGTGTGTGTGTGTGTGTGTGTGTGTGTGTGTTTAACTATTTGAAGAAGAAAAAGCAGATATTCTCTTCAGAAAATGTACCTTTAGTGCAAAGTATTTCTTTCTTATATTCTCGGGAGTATTTTGTACATCAATTAGCCGCAAAAGTTTACTTTTACCGATATTCAAAGGAGTAACTGAGGCATGCACGTTTGGTCCCCTTTATTTTAGATTTGCGATGTATCTCTGAAATGTGTGCTTAGTCCTTCCACATTTCTGACGACATATGCTTAAATGTATACTAGTGTATCAATTACCTCTGGGGTTTACAGAGTACCTCATGGGTTTACAGAGTACCTCAAGGGTTTACAGAGTACCTCAGGGGTTTACGGAGTACCTCAAGGATATACCGTGTACCTTAGGCTTTTACGGAGTACCTCAGGGGTATACAGTGTACCTCAGGGATTTACAGTGTACCTCAGGGGTTTACAGTGTACCTCAGGGATTTACCACATACCTCAGGGGTTTACGCTGTACCTCAGGGATTTACTGAATACCTCAGGGATTTACTGAATACCTCAGGGATTTACGGAGTACCCCAGGGATTTACGGATTACCCCAGGGATTTACGGATTACCCCAGGGATTTACGGATTACCCCAAGGAATTTAGAGAATACCTCAGGGATTTATGGAGTACCTCAGGGATTTACGGAGTACCCCAAGGAATTTAGAGAATATCTCAGGGGTTTACGCTGTACCTCAGGGATTTACGGAATACCTCAGGGATTTACGGAATACCTCAGGGATTTACGGAATACCTCAGGGATTTATGGAGTACCTCAGGGGTTTACGGCATACCTCAGGGATTTACAGAATACCTCAGGGACAGCATTTCATCCACCAATGTTTCTGGTTTGTGGCATACCTCAGGGACATCAGTTTGATTCACTCATATTTTCTGATTCACTGCATACCTCAGGGATGTGTGCTTGGTCCACTTATATTTGTTATTTTACACTGTACATCAGGGACATGATTTCCGATTTAAGGCGATTTCTGATTTAAATTGTACCTCAGTGTTTGGTCCAGTCACATTTCTGATTCATGCTGATGTCAGGGATGCACGTTTATAATACCTGATAGATATATCTTTGGTCCACTCATGCGTCTGATTTGATCTGCAGGGCCCCAAGGGTGAGAGGGGAGAGAAGGGTGAAGCAGGACCACCTGGTTCTGCAGGACCTGCTGGACCGAAAGGACCACCTGGAGATGATGGCCCTAAGGGAAATCCTGTAAGTGCATCTGATGGTATTATCATGGATATGCTAATGGAGTACTCTTAATGGACCATTATAGCAATAATATCTAGGTTTTTAGCATCTCTGTATATTGGACATTAAGGCTAACACATGCACATTGATGCTAATATACTAATTATCCAAATAATTCTCAAAAAAGAAATTCTTTGTTCAAATAGATTGGTTAAAAACATAGGGTTAACATCTCATGTCTTTTATCTCCATCATTGTAGCAGATTCCACATTAATAATTCTGTATCCTGATGATTTGTTGCTGTAGGGTCCTGTTGGCTTCCCTGGAGACCCTGGACCTCCTGGTGAGCCTGGTGTTGCTGTGAGTATTGAGTTCTATACATCTATAAAATCTGCATTTTGTCAGCAATCAGTTTGGTATTAATTAGAGCTGTGGGTTTAATAGACATTTTTGAGAAATAAGAAATTTTAAATGTATAATTTATGTTGTGATGTCACAAGTCAGTCCGTGTCTAATCCGCACTGTTCTCGCCAGGGAACTGATGGTGTCCCGGGAGACAAGGGAGAAGATGGTGAACCTGGTCAGTCTGTAAGTAGACAAAACCTGGTTTTACGTATCACTTATGAAACACGAACAGAATTTAATCCATTTATATGCGGAATTAAAGATTCATCAGTAATATAAGTCTAAGCGCCAAACTGAAGTACAGTGGTAGAAGTTGGATGCATAAGCGGGCGTCGCCCTCTAGAGAGTGCTGTTGCTATTACAGATCTGGAAGCCTTGTATGCCTGGTCTTTATGGGATTTTATACGAGTATTGTACAGTTCGGATACTGCTTAAATGATTTCTTTTTCAATCTTATTATAAATCTGAATAAACAGTGTCGTAGAGCTTTTTCCTGACTACGATCACATCCATATACAACAATAAATGAAGTGAAATATAATTAGGAAATAAGAAGGGCCGATTTTTTCGTATTTCGTCGGCCTCTATAAATTGCGATCCTTCTTATCATTTATGAATGCAATTTAGATTCTCGGGCCACGAGGAAAATCTTTAATTTACCTTCAGAGCGAAGAGAAGGTATTGGAGGCTGTTTTTACGGATTGCCGTGTCGGCAGGTGCATTGTGCGGCCGACTTTAATGCGGCACCCTATCTCCACCCTGCAGTCCTATTAAAGTTTAATGAGAAGAGATTTGTAGTGCTATGAAACCTTCACACAGAACCATCCGAGCTCTCTTCTCTGATTAGAGCTTTATACGGCTCTATCACACAGCTGAGTGACTTCGTAAATTCCTTCCAGCTCTTCATCGGCGTGTGCTTTTCATCACGATGCACTCCGAATATAATATTGTGTAAACGTCAGCTTTCGATGGCGTTCAATTGATTTTCAGATAATTGGCTGTGAATTTTTGCAGATAGCTAACTCCGAACTTTATTTCCTCTTTCATTTTCATACCCTGAAAAGTTCGAAGCTTCTGTTTGTACAAAGAAACTGTTTTGGTTTTTGTCGAATGAAACATAATGTTCGTAATAACTGCAAAAATGCTAATTACGATTGTCTCGGTATGCATCGAAATGGCAAATATTGGAATTATTTAGCTAATTTCGAAACAGTCTTTTCACTAAACTGACTGATACACACTGTAAGCTTTTTCGCCAAATGATATTAAAGCGTGCTATTTTTGCATATCTATATTAAAACTCATGGCGCCCCCTGGTGGTCCGGGAACCCTACTTTTACCGCTTACAGCATGAAACAGCGCTGTTACCATTTAAATTAAATATACCGTATGGCTCAAAAACAACTTTAATAGCCACTTGGATATTCGAAAATATTGAAGCTGAGGATTTCTCATGTGGGTAAACAATGGATTTGTCTGTAGAAGATGAAATAAAATCTTGGTAGTAGTCTTGGAATGTACAGTAGATAAATATTTGTTGTTTGATTATAACCTCTGGCTCTGTGCTTTAGGGTCCTCCTGGTCCATCTGGAGAAGCCGGACCACCCGGACCTCCTGGTAAAAGAGTAAGTCTAATTATTAATAATTTATTTATTTATTTTTTTACTGTTTATAACTTCACCACATTCCATTTGGCTTTATCTTTAGATGAGTAGTGAAAATCTCAGCCCTGTCAACACCTGCTGTTTGTCTGATTTCTTTAAAGGCAGCAGAAACAACGTTATCACATACACTGTATTATTTTTATTCTGATGGGAGACAGTTTAAAAAAAATAAAATAAATAAATGTTAAGACTCAAACCGGTTAGAGGAAATTGTGTTTGACTTCGGCGAGACGGCCGAGAGCCGAGTCATCCTTCATCCAGATAACGAAACTCCTTCGGAGACATCAAAAAGCTGATAATTCATCATTTACGTGATAGAGATGGAAAGAAGCACCTGAGCTGGAGCTCATTTACAACCCCCCCCCAGCTGAAGATCGGGTCGAGAGACGT
Source organism: Cranoglanis bouderius (assembly GCA_023630585.1). Classification (NCBI taxonomy): domain Eukaryota; kingdom Metazoa; phylum Chordata; class Actinopteri; order Siluriformes; family Cranoglanididae; genus Cranoglanis; species Cranoglanis bouderius. The sequence goes on along the minus strand of CM042564.1, from coordinate 2,673,332 downwards.
CTCAGTATCGATCCTGAGTGACAGTGATGATAAAACAATATCGTAACCACTTTAGGAAGCGTGTAAGGATGAGCCGAGAGAATTCAGCTGTCATATTTGTCGACCCAATTACGACTCGGAGGGAATTAACTTTCAGAAAATTGTGACTAGATTAATCAAATTTACTCTGATACAGCAAATCATCTTTCACAACAGGCCTCCACATGGCTTTTATAGGATCAGGCAATGAATTATTTGTATCACCTTTTGAAATCATTTTAATAGACAAACAAGGACACGGTGTGATGGATAGGAAACAGCGCTCTCACACAGACCCCCTGGTGCTTTCTAATTTATCTGCCTGTCCTCGTCTCCACACCCCTGCTGAAGCACTCAGGGCCGGGCTCAATGTTGGGGTGGTGATGTCCCTCAGGTGACAAAAAAAGCGTGTAAGCTTTTTAATATGCTTGTATGTCCATGTCTAGAAGAAAGATTCGCTGATTTAAACACATACAGGTGCATCTCAGAAAATTAGAATATCGTGGAAAAGTTTGTTTATTTCTGAAAAGTATGTTAATTTATGCACTCAGTACTCGGTCGGGGCTCCTTTTGCACGAATTACTGCATCAATGGGGCGTGGCATGGAGACAATCAGCCTGTGGCACTGCTGAGGTGTTCTGGAAGCCCAGGTTGCTTTGATAGCGGCCTTCGGCTCGTCTGTATCGTCGGGTCTGGTGTCTCTCATCTTCCTCTTGACAAAATTCAGGTCAGGAGAGTCGGCTGGCCGATCAAGCACAGTAACACCATGGTCAGCAAACCAGTTACTAGTAGTTTTGGCTCTGTGGGCAGGTGCCAAGTCCTGCTGGAAAAGGAAATCAGCATCTCCATAAAGCTGGTCAGCAGATGGAAGCATGAAGTGCTCTAAAATCTCCTGGTAGACGCTGCATCGACTCTCGACTCGAGAAAACACAGTGGACCAACACCAGCAGATGACGTGGCACCCCAGATCATCACTGACTGTGGAAACTTCACACTGGACTTCAAGCAACTTGGATTCTGTGCCTCTCCACTCTTCCTCCAGACTCTGGGACCTTGATTTCCAAATGAAATGCAAAATTTACTTTCATCTGAAAAGAGGACTTTGGACCACTGAGCGACGGTGTTTTGAGTAAAAAGGTGTTTTGAGTTAATTAGCTGATTAGAGTCTTCTCAGGTCGACATGCTGTATTATAAATACTTTATTCTAATATTTTTGAGATACTGGATTTTTCCACTCTCTCATTTCCATGAGCTGTAAGCCGTAATCATCGAGATTAAAACAAACAAACAAACAAAAAAAAAACGCTTGAAATATTTCAATTTATGTGTATTGAATCTAGAATATATGAAAGTTCCACTTTTTGAGTTAAATTACAGAAAATAATGAACTTTTCCACCATATTCAAATTTTTTGAGAGGCACCTGTGATGTCTAAGCAAGAGAGGAGGAAACCTTTTTAACTCCGATCCAGCTGTCAGAACGAGAGAGGAGGAAATTCACTGACCAAAAAATTCACTGATTTAACTGAATGAAAGAGGAGGAAATCTCGGTCATAATCCATAGTCTAATGCTGAACACGAGGAGTGAATCATAGTCAAGACCGGAAGCTCGACTAATCGAAATAATAATCTCGGCCATTTCCGAATGATTCATTGAGTGAGCGAATAAGGAAAGAATTGTAGTGATGAACAAAAGAATGTGCCGATTTAAACAATGAAGGAAATGAAAGGATTCACTGAATCAAAGAATGCTGATCTGGTTCGATAAATACACAATTGCCAATCCGACTTGCAAATTCTGATTCACGAAAAGATAAACATGCAACGCAATCTTACATTAAAATAATCTGTCTTTGATCATCTATTTATGTATGCAAATACTGTACATACTGCGCCTTGCAGGAGTATTCAGACCCACGACCGGTTCTCTCATATTACTGAATTACAAATGGTAAAGTTATTTCAGTTTTTTTTATTTTAAATGAATTGTTCACGAGGAAACCATGTCTCCGTTACTGTGCGTTCGCTGTCTCAGAGTTGGGTGTCGCGTTGTCCGTTTCGCCAGCAGGGTCGACTGTTCTTCTTATTATTCATCCTCACGACGTCCTCATTTCAAAATTTCATCAAGCTTGATAACAAAGCGCTCTGCTCACGTATGCATTATTCAGGCAGGGAAAAAAAAAAAAAAAGTCACTTCTTTTTTCCAATATGCTGATGGAAATATGCGACTTTCGCGCAGGATATATGCCGTCGCTAATGACTGAAGGATTAAAGAGAGGAAAAGAGGCTGTTTAATCAGCAGAGGTGTTTAATACGGAGAGAATGCGCTCTCTCGCCAACTGCATCCACAATTCAGCCCTTTGAGCGTAAAGAAAGAAAAAGCTGAGATATGAATAAGTATTAAAATGAGAGAATTCAGCCCACCACCTGTTGAGGTTACACTCGCTTTGCCCGAAGATTTTCCTCTGAAAAGGAGAGAAAGTATTGTTTATGATACAAACTATAACAATACGAATGCTGCATTTTCTGATAAAGACTTTTAGGATAAGCTTAAACAGCGATGCTTTATATTTCAGCTTGACTTTTCAATTTTCTCCCTGAACCAAATCAGATATGCGAGTGTGGATAAATTCGCTGCTGTATATCTTACCCGTGTAGGAACGAGTAAACAAATACACTCTCACGCTCATAATAATCTTTTTTCCGCTCTTCAGGGACCCCCGGGAGCGCCGGGAGCCGAGGGCAGGCAGGGCGAGAAGGGAGCCAAGGTAAGATAGGATCTCAAAGCATAAAGACGTGTTTAGTGGAATAGCACAGAGTACATACAGACTGAAATATACAGCCTTTTGGGTTTGAATATGTATGGATCAATGGATAATTAGAGAACTGGTCCATTTTCTAGTGGACCAGTTTTTCAGGACTTTAAGGGTTGTGTGTTTTTTTACTACAATGAAGCAATATATTATTAATTTTTTTTTACATTATTACAAAGCTTAATAAACTGTTTTAAAACGTTTGAAACCGTTTTTAAACGTCTGTGCACAGGGTGAAGCAGGAGCCGAGGGTCCACCCGGTAAAACTGGCCCTGTCGGACCCCAAGGGCCTTCTGGAAAGCCTGGTCCTGAGGGTCTGAGAGGAATCCCTGGTCCTGTGGTGAGTGTCAGTTTAGCTAATTACTCAACACACACACTTAGAAATCCAGCCAGATCTTTTCAAGCAGCACCTTGGGCACCCTAAGAAGAATCAATATCCTCTATGTGTGTCTGCAGTGTGTAGTTTTTTTCTTCCTCCATTTTTTTGAGCACACTTTTTCATGGAAGATTAATCCTCTTGCCATCCGCTCCCAGTCGATAGCAATCCGGAAGTGCAACAGCAGGCAATAATCCCTGATATAACAGAATGTATTTTTCTTCTTCTCGCAGGGTGAACAAGGACTTCCTGGTGCACCTGGACAAGACGGCCCACCTGGACCGATGGTTAGAGCGCCCTTCTCTCATTTCTTTTCCCTCTCTCCGGTCTCTTCCTGTTTTTATCAGTCCTACCCTCTATCGTTTCTCTCCTATTCATCTGCAGCGCGTTCTCTCCTCCTCCTTATTACTGTATGTGAGCTGATTTATCAATGTTGGCTCTCCAATTTTAGGGACCTCCTGGACTGCCTGGCCTGAAAGGTGACCCCGGGTCCAAGGGTGAGAAGGTGAGCGAGATCCAATTTTCCTCCCTGTCACCATCATGTTAATGCGGGTTCCTCTATTCCCCGATCTGTTTAACCTCCAGCTGTGAAGTCTTCAGCCTTTTACACCAGTTTCTGTGACAAAAAATGTGAATTTACCGTTGAAATGTGAGCTTTACATTGAATCGAAGTTTCTTTAATGATCTTCTTGTACTCTATATTGTGGGTAACCTTCAATAAGTGCATAACCTTCATGTTAACGCTCATGGATCATTCTTATAATGCTCTTGGTTTGCTTTAAATTGGTTTCTCTCGTATATTTTTTCTAAAAGTAGTTACACTTGCCAACTGAAATTATTTTATTTGATTAGCTTGGTTTGTAGCCTAATAATACCTGTGTGTGTGTGTGTGTGTGTGTGTGTGTGTGTGTGTGTGTACAGGGTCACCCCGGTCTGATCGGGCTGATCGGTCCTCCTGGTGAACAGGGAGAGAAGGGAGACCGTGGATTACCTGGACCTCAGGGCACACCTGGTTCTAAGGGTGATTCTGTAAGTCTCTCTCTCTCTCTCTCTCTCTCTCTCTCTCTCTCTCTCTCTCTCTCTCTTGTTCTGTATTTCTATATTTCAATTTCTCTACATCCCACAGCAGCGAGGGCAAACTCTACTTCACCTCCACTACAGACACTGCTTTTCAATTCATTGCTTTAGCCCAAATTCCACCATCAGTTGGGCAGGAAAAGATAGCAGGTGATCAATATATGATGGATGGATGGATGGATGGATAAATGGGTACATGATCTGAAGATGGATGTATGGATGGATGGATGGATGGATGGATCAGTAGACAATCCATGGAAGAATGGATGCTATTCAATTATTAGATAAATAGGTTGATCTGTGGATGG
>CM042564.1:2443741-2663741 GCA_023630585.1 Cranoglanis bouderius | reverse complement strand
GTACCGTCGAATCACCCAGCCTCCGTTCAAGCCACATGCAAGTTTTGAATGATAGTCATGATGTAAAGGAAAGGGTTTTTTTTTTTTTTTTTTTTGCTTAATATATCATAAATCGTGCCACCCTCTGCTCGGAGGGTGTGAAATGCAAAAAAAAAAAAAAAAAAGAAACCTGTTATGGAGGGGAAAGAAAAGGAGAAGGACACGGAGGAGTGGCAGAATGGAGAGCTGCGAGACAAACAAGGGGAGAGAACGAGGGAACGAGAGAAAGAAAGACCTCCCCGACGGAGTCGGATCGGTGCTGTGCAACACAAACGACATACAGAAACGTCAACAACTATGGTGCTTGAGTAAAATAATATAAAAAAAAATTAGTAATAATAAAATAAGAGGTGCTAAGTGAAAGAAGGTGAAACTGTAATTATTGTTTTGTACATTACTGTTCTTTTCCAATTCCACTTCAAAACTTGCATGTGTATCGGCATCTGGCTCTCAAGTCGACATCTATAAGTTAAAGAGTAAATAAAAGCAATAAATAATATTTTTGTGATAAATACTGTGTACCTATTATTAAACAAATAAAAGCGAACATTGAAACGATCCCTCATTCCTAATGCTAACGTATGTCCTTTGTATATACTGACCAGCCGAACACCTCGCCGGAGCAGAGACGCACCAGCGCACGCGAACGCAACGCCTCTCGCTAACGTTGCCTCTTGTGCTTGTTCTTGTGCTCTAAGCAGTCGTGGCATTCGTCCACCTTCTATTTAATTTTATTCATCTGTTTTTTTCTATCTACCCCCCCCCTCCCCCCCAGTTTGTCCATTCAGTCGTATACCTCAACCATTCTTAATATCCATAGCGAAGTGAGGCCAGTGTGCCCTGTATATACCTTGGTTACACGTTTAATTTTATATATTTTGGGTGGGGAATTTTTATATGAGGAAAGGGAAAAAAAGTAATAAATTGAAAATACAAAACATATCTGATAGGCTGTTCCTCTTCTGTTCCAATTTTTTATTATTTTTTTTTCTGTGAATGAAATGAGACACTCTCTTTTTTTCAGTGACCCCCCTTTTTTTTTTTTTTTTTGTAACTAAAATGAGAAAATGTTTAAAAATGTGTTCTTTATGGTTCGTCTGAATATTAAAAAACTGGATTCCAAACCAACCGTGAAACCGGTGTGTGCTCTCAAGTCATTTATTTCGCAAACATGGCTCAGTATGAAAGCAGGGGAGGGTAGCTTACGCGTGCTCAAAATGTGTTACATGAAGTAGGAGCATTTTCTGGACATAGAGTTTTATCAAGATGCAAAATAATAGTGCGGCAGGTGTGGGCGTGGTTTAACAGGAGTCAGCAGCGGGCGTGCGGGGGAACGAGCGAATTAATGTGGCACACTTGCTTCTTATTTATAATTGGTTATTTAACTCGCTCGCTCGCTTGCTCGCTCTCTCTCTCTCTCTCTGTCTCTGTGAGTGGGGCCAAGGATTGTGTGGGTATGTGTGTCATGAAGAGCAGTGGTAGCTCAGTGGTTAAGATGGTGGGCTACTGCTCAGAAGGTCGTGAGTTCAAATCCCAGCACCACCTAGCCCCCACTGTTGGGCCCTTGAGCAAGGACCTTAACCCTCAACTGCTCAGATGTATAAATGTAAGTTGATCGGGATAAGAGTGTCTGCCGAATGCTGTGAACGTGCTTTTCGTGACATATTTTTGACATCGTACTAATGAAAAAAGTAGAGTAAAGGTCGTTCACACCAAGAACCATAACGATAAAGATATAGTTCTAAATATATAGTATATGTATATATGGTGTGAAAAGAGTGTAACTGTTTTTGTCATAGAAAGTTGTCGTCTTTGGTCACAGCACCACAAACTAACCGTTTACATGTTTCTGTCTTGTACACATTTCTATCAGGAACTCGAGACATAATGAAGCAGTGGTAGTGAGGTAGCGCACGCATGGTTGAAAGAATGCTTTGGATCTTTGTTTGAAGGCTGAACCTGGATGAATATATGGCATACTTTACATCGTAGATATTTCATATGAAAATGGCATGCAACGTTCTATAGGGAAGGAAGTTCATTGGTTGTGGTTCATTGGTTAAGGCTTTTAAGTTCAAATCCCAGCACCGCCACCCTACCATTGTTAGGTCCTTATGGAAGACCACCTGCTTAATTGTATCCTGTATCAATTGTAAGTTGCTTTGGATAACATCAAATCAGCCAAATCAGCAAATATATGTTTGTAAACGCAAGTGCTCAAGTCTCAAAGAATCAACTCCCTGTGCCAGCATTGTTGATTCCACAACTATGGAAATGGGGTGGAGGGCAAGGGTAGCCAGGAGTATCAATGATAAACAGGCTGTCAAGAAACTGCTCTAGAAGAGAGATACACAAACTCATAGCTCAGCGTGTATTTTGTGGACTGGTACACCACATTTAAATCTCTGAACCCATCTGATGAAGAATGATGACTTTCGAGGTCTTCTTGAGAAACTTCTACAAAAACCTCCCAGCCTGCTAGACATTTATCATATGATCCCAAAAGTAATGTTTAATGCAAAAGACTATGGTCCTGATTTATAAAGCCCCGAAATAACGAGTGCTAATATGCATGTGCGATCTGATAAATTACACCTGCAGTTAATGGGGTGTGTTTGTCTACGATTTACAACGATTGATTGTGTAAATGACGTTATGTCAAAGTAGGTGAAGATAAAATATTCAACCGAGGTTTGTGTGTGTGTGTGTGTGTGATTTGTCCTCAGTTTGTTCGTAAGTATGACACTGATTAAAGGTGGTGAGATGCAGCAAAAGAAACTGTTCACATTGTCAAATGAATGTAAACTAAAAGGACATAAGGTTTATAAGGTAAATGTGAAACAAAGAATTACAGCCTCTTTATCTGCTGTTGGCATCAGGGGTGAATGTGCTGTATATTTTATATATAAAATGTGAGAAATGGACTATTTTTAGATACTGAGGAATAGTTTAGATAAACATTCGCTTTATGAAGACACTGTAGTACCGCAAATGGTAGAATTCTGTCTTCAACTAGCAGAAATGGGCTTCCATAGATTCAGTACCAGCCCTTCAGTCATATTATTTTAATGCACAAATTCTCTGTTCTAGAAGTAAAATGATCTGCTAAATGAATAAATGGAAATGGAAATGTAGAAGTGACTTTCAGGCTGTTGGCGATAAATTAGGCTGCTTTCATACATGGTACAAAAAGTAAAACCGATATGAAAAAAGTGACTCATAAGTCGCACACACACTGTAACCATAACAACACTCTTACCAGCCTCCAAGCTAGTATCAGCTGACTAACTTCAATTCAATTCAATTCTACTTGTACAGCACAGTACAGCTTAACTAATTTGACCTCTAGATATGATTTATTATCATCAGTATTGCAGATAAAGGAAATAAAAATTGGTGTAACTCTCATTGGTGATGAGAAGTTTGATTGTCTTGACTTCACGTTGGTGGCAGAAAATCAACCGAGTTTGAGCTGCTTGTACGATACGACTTAAGTTATTTTTAGTTACATTGCTGCAATATCGGCAATGAAATATTTTCCATTCAACGTCATAATTCACTCACTAACAAGACTCATTTTCATCTGCACTTTGTTTGTGTGCTTTTCTTTTTTTTCCTCTTATTCCTCACTTGTCCCCTTAGCTGCAACCTGATTGGTTGGGAGGTAAAAAGCGCTTGATGTGACTTTTCGGAAAAGTCAAACTTCTGAAGCTCCACTGACGCATTTGATCCACCTTGTGGATGCTTCCTGAAGGATTACATGCAAAACATACAAAGTGCACAACTCCATTACTTGAGTGAAAGTACAGATACTACTGCTCAAATATTACTCCAATACAAGTGAAAGTTGTAAAGACAGATTTTAAAGTACTTTTAAGTAAAAGTACTTAAGTATCAAAAGTAAATTTGCTTTTCTATGTCAACGCATTGTGTTATTATTGTTGCATTGTTGTATGTAATACTTACAATACCTTATGCCTCTGAAGCAACCTACTAAACAGTTGCTATGGCAACCTGGCGGGCAAATCCATGACTCATTAGACCGACCATACTTCATACTGAAACTTTAGCGCTAAAGCACAGACGATTTCAAGCTTTCACAAGAAATTAAAAGTCTACGTATTTATCTTTGAAATTTAGTGAAGTTAAAGTCACAAGTTTCCAGAAAAAAATAATACTCAAGTAAAGTACAGATACTCAAAAAAAGTGTACTTAAGTACAATACTCAAGTAAATGTACTTCGTTACTGTCCACCTCTGTGTCTTTTATTGATGGGAGTTATTTATTACTATATTTTGTAACGCAACAAACCACAGCTTGACGATTAGGAAACACAATATTTTCTCCCTATAAAATAGTCAACAATCAGTGAGACATGTTCTGTGAGAGGGAGATGAGTTCAGCAGGACAGACAGCATAAAACAGCCAAGGCCTGATGTTATGGAACAGATGGTCACTGAGCTGTATAAGGGTGTGTTTTAACTACAGGAGACATTGTTACAGGCTAGATATCAGATCTTTCACTACGGAATCCTGACGTCTGCGAGTTTAGCGCATTAGGCGGCTCATTACACCGAGACACGCAACAGCAGAGACGACTTCTTCAAGACATCTATCCGCCAGCATCAGCCTACTGTCATACAGTTATTAAATATGGTGCTGTACTGCTCCTGAATCCACCACCACAAATCACACTGCGAATGGAGATTTGAAATCAAACATATGTGGAGCCTTGAGCAGTGCTTTCTTGGCCCTTGTCTATCATGGCCCCCCTAATAATCTCCATCACTGAATTGGCTATATCTCTCCTCTCCACCAATAGCTGGTGTGTGGTGGGCGTTTGGCGCATTATGGCTGCCGTTGCATCATCCAGGTGGATACTACACACTGGTGGTGGTTGAGGAGATTTTCCCCCCCATACTATGTAAAGCACTTTGAGTGTCCAGAAAAGCGCTATATAAATGTAACAAATTATTATTATTATTATTATTATTGTACAAATCCTCATGTTTGTCATTTTTTAAATCAGAAAATTTTGCCAACAGAATAAAGCAGTTACCGAAGATGAATAAATGGATGAATTTTCAGCCATGTTGGTGTTTTTCTGCATTTCCCCTTCTCTACTGTTATGGAATAGTTGATAGCACAGGCTACTATTAGGCAAGTGGTAGCTCAGTGGTTAAGACGTTGGGCTATTGATCGGAAGGTCAATATGAGTTCAAATCCCAGCACCACCAAGCTGCCGCTGTTGGGCCCTTAAGCAAGGCCCTTAACCAGCAAATTGCTCAGATATATGAATGAAATTAATGTAAGTCACTCTGGATAAGGGTGTCTGCCAAATGCTGTAAATGTACTATTACCCCCTAATTGACCAGCTGGTTTGTGCATTGAGATATTTAAAAATACATATATCTCTACTACATTTTCAAAAATAAGCATATTTGTGTGGGTTTTAGAGTTATCAATCCACCTACTAAAATGTCTTTGGGAGGTTGGAAGAAACTTGAGAACCACACACACAGAGAGTAACCTGAGCTCCGGAGTGAACTGGGGATCCACATGAACATATTTATGGGTTGCAGGGCAGACTTTTCATTTGTAGAATTTCTCTTTTTAGAATTTCTATTTTGCACTTTTCTAAATATTTTAAAGTGTTGTAATCCGAAGGAAATCGAACCGTTCCACACTTTTACTTGTGCTTTTGTGACTTGGTGTTGAATTCAGTTTTGAGTTGTTGAAAAATAGAGATTTATCCCCTATTGTTTATTTATTTAATTTTTAATTAATTAATATAATTTATTTATTTTAAAATACTTTATAGATATTTAAGACACTTTGAGATATTTTACAAAATGCATGTTCTTTCTTATTCCTGGGATGATCATAGTAAACAGAAGAACCCAAAGAGAGAACCCAGAGAGTTATAATTACACACCACACAGGGGTTAATATGAATGTTTGATGACTTCAACATGTTGTTAAATTAATTACTTCTGAATATTGTCCATCATGCACTGGAGTCTAATTAGCAGATGTCTTGCATGTCTCCGAATAGGAAAAGAACAATATGTTCACCCGTTAATAAATTTCCTCATTTGCTCACACACACACACACACACACACACACACGACTGTAATTTAAATGAGCTACTGTAATACTTTTTTCCCTCGTATATAGTTTCATTATTGAGCGAAGTGATTAATATTGAACAGACGTGTTATGTTACTTAACTGCTCACTTCTGTGTAAAACTTTGCCGGAAAGTTCCATTTGTTCTTCTGGCTTTCGTTCCTAATTGCTCCGAGTTAGACACCGACATTTTAGGGTTTCTGACTTGTGCACTAATTAGGAGATTGCTAAGTTCTGGAGTGTGGATTTCTCCAGTGATCTTCCCGGATCTGTTGAAATTGAAAATGTCACCACCAAGGTCCAACTTCATGAAAATAAATCTTTATTCAATTATTCAGACAGTGGCCGAAAAAAAGTTTGCACTCAAGCCTCCATCACTGAACAGTTAATAACTTCAGTCTGATACAACAGACTTAAAAATATAATGAATTCGGAAATGACTCTCATGCTCATATTCACAAGTCGCTCAAAAGCTCATAAGTTCCTGTTTACACAGCTGCACTTTTTGACTATATAGTCTACAGTTATAGAAAGAAAGTTATGTACAATTTAACTATCCGGTGTCATTAGGGATGAATTTATAAATTTAAAATGTATATCCGGAATTTATATACTTCTGTGAAGCTGCTTTGTGACAATGTCCATTGTTAAAAGTGCTACACAAATAAAACTGAATTGGTACTTTGTTAACATTACTGATGGTTTATGTTACTTAAGGGAACCTTAATGCAAAGTGTAATGTATTTTATTATCATCTTGATGCCAAACTGAAAAAAAAAATAATAAAAAAAATAAAAAAATAACTTGAAACCAAATGTCTGGCAACCCAGCTGTAAAGTTAAATTAAACCCTCTAGGCAGAAACATATTGTTTTTCAATGATATTAATCTTGAGAGTTCTGTACACTGTCAGTCAAAAGTTTTTGTTGACAGGTTTTGTTTACTTTTTTATTACAGCTGATCCACTACTAAATAAATAAGAAACAAAATCTTTAAAAATAATTAAATCCCTAAATATGTGTACGTATATAAGGACTCATCCACTCTCAGATTGCAGTGACTCTCTAAACTGGCTTTAAAGTCAGTAAAATAAAAAGTCACACAATTTCTCATTGTCTTCTATTTCTTACTTAGATTTTCTGTTAAAGTTTAACCAAAAAAGTCAATACAGAGGTTCAAAAACTTTTGACTAGCAGTGTGTGTTGAAAATGCTATTGTTCTCATGTAGTTAGCATGTGGTTCATGAAACAAATACAAGTTCCTAAATGTCCTAAATCCAGTTTCACTGCAGGAAATAAAATGTGTGAGATTTTCCTTTTTGTTCTGATATGAAACCAGAGCTATGGCTTCTGTGCTTCTGTGATCGATACCTGGATGAAGTGTGACTCATTCAGTTGTTCCCTTTCCACACACACACACACACACACACACACACACACACACACACACACACACACACACACGGTCTCCTTCATCTTCCACCATAGTTCTAATTTTCTCTCATTCAGGGAGTACAAAATTCTGTCTCAGTGAAGGAAGGAGGTGTGGCCTGTGTTCCAATCAGCCCTAAAGAAGGAAGGAGGCGTGGCCTGTGTGCCAATCAGCCCTAAAGAAGGAAGGAGGCATGGCCTGTGTGTCTAGCAACCCTAAAGAAGGAAGGAGGCGTGGCCTGTGTGCCTATCAGCCCTAAAGAAGGAAGGAGGCGTGGCCTGTGTGTCTATCAACCCTAAAGAAGGAAGGAGACGTGGCCTGTGTGTCTATCAGCCCTAAAGAAGGAAGGAGGCGTGGCCTGTGTGTCTATCAACCCTAAAGAAGGAAGGAGGCGTGGCCTGTGTGTCTATCAACCCTAAAGAAGGAAGGAGGCGTGGCCTGTGTGTCTATCAACCCTAAAGAAGGAAGGAGGCGTGGCCTGTGTGTCTATCAACCCTAAAGAAGGAAGGAGGTGTGGCCTGTGTGTCTGTCAGTCATATAGAAGGAAGGAGGTGTGGCCTGTGTGTCTGTCAGTCATATAGAAGGAAGGAGGCGTGGCCTGTGTATCTATCAGCCCTAAAGAAGGAAGGAGGCGTGGCCTGTGTGTCTGTCAGTCATATAGAAGGAAGGAGGTGTGGCCTGTGTGTCTGTCAATCCTAAAGAAGGAAGGAGGTGTAGCCTCTGTCAGTCAGTCCTATAAAAGGAAGTAGGCAAGGCCTCCGTGTCTGTCAGTCTTATTGAAAGGAGACGTGACCTCTCTGTAATTCCTTCTGAAGGAAGTAGGTGTGGCCTCTGTGTGTGTTAGTCTTATTGAAAGGAGGAGACGTGACCTCTCTGCGATTCCTTCTGAAGGAAGTAGGTGTGGCCTCTGTGTCTGTCAGTCTTATTGAAAGAAGGAGACGTGACCTCTCTGCGATTCCTTCTGAAGGTAGTAGGTGTGGCCTCTGTGTGTGTCAGTCTTATTGAAAGAAGGAGATGTGACCTCTCTGCGATTCCTTCTGAAGGAAGTAGGTGTGGCCTCTGTGTCTGTCAGTCTTATTGAAAGAAGGAGACGTGACCTCTCTGCGATTCCTTCTGAAGGAAGTAGGCGTGGCCTGTGTGCACCATGATTTGCAACATTGCTCTGCATCATCTGCACCTTTGCACAAGCCGTCACTGCAAACAGGCCACGCCTCCTTCCCTATTTAGCGCCGCAGACTTATTATTGCAACTAGTGGTCAAACATGGGAACTGCAACAAGCGCTAATAGAGGCCCACTGGGGAAAGACAGGGTTGCCAGATTGGGCTAGTTTAAAAATATTTCAAGGCTACTGGTTGTTGTATAGCAAAATAATTGGAATTAAATCTAAACAAAACAAAAAAAAACTTTTCAACAAACAAAGACAAAGTGTCAAATTAGACAGTGTGTCTATGATGAACTATTTCAAAATGTAGTGGAAACTTTTGTCCATGTAGTCGATGTTGCAAAGATTGGAACAGGTAAAGGGGATTATGGAGTGGATAATATCCGTGAGTTAGAAATTCGTATGCACCACGGTGACCTTGGTTCTTATGCAAACGCTGAAAAAAAAAAAAAAAGAAGAAACGTTTCCCTTTTTCAGTGACTGAATTTTGGGCTATTTAGGATTTTTGTGTGAACTTTAAGATCTGGGCAGTGGCAGTTCAGTGGTTAAGATGTTGGACTTCTGATCAGAAGGTCTCAGCAAATCCGAGCACCACCATTCTGCCACTGCTGGGCTCTTGAGCAAGGCCCTTAACCTTCAACTACTTAGCTGTATAAATGAGATAAACATAACTCGCTCTGGATAAGAGTGTCTGCCAAATACTGTAAATATACAGTGGTGCTTGAAAGTTTGTGAACCCTTTAGATTTTTCTACATTTCTGCATAAATGTGACCTAAAACATCATCAGATTTTCACACAAGTCCTAAAAGTAGATAAAGAGAACCCAGTTAAACAAATGAGACAAAAATATTATACTTGGTAATTTATTTATTGAGGGAAATGATCCAATATTACATATCTGTGAGGGCAAAAGTATGTGAACCTCTAGGATTAACAGTTAATTTGAAGGTGAAATTAGAGTCAGGTGTTTTCAATCAATGGGATGACAGTCAGGTGTGAGTGAGCGCCCTGTTTTATTTAAAGAACAGGGATCTATTAGAGTCCGATCTTCACAACATATGTTTGTGGAAGTGTTTCATGGCACGAACAAAGGCAATTTCTGACGACCTTGGAAAAAGAGTTTTTGATGCTCATCAGGTTGGAAAAGGTTACAAAAGCATCTCTAAAGAGTTTGGACTCCACCGATCCACAGTCAGATAGATTGTGTACAAATTGAGGAAATTCAAGACCACTGTTACCCTCCCCAGGAGTGGTCGACTAACAAACACCACCCCAAGAGCAAGGTGTAATAGTCCACGAGGTCACAAAGGAACCCAGGGTAACTTCTAAGCAACTAAAGGCCTCGCTCACATTGGCTAATGTTAATGTTCATGAGTCCACCATCAGGAGAACACTGAACAACAATGGTGTGCATGGCAGGGTTGCAAGAAGAAAACCACTGCTCTGCATAAAGAACATAGCTGCCCATGGACTTGGAAAGCCAGAAGGCTGTTGGAAAATGTTTTGTGGACGGATGAGAACAAAATAGAACTTTTTGGTTTAAATGAGAAGAGTTATGTTTGGAGAAAGGAAAACACTGCATTCCAGCATAAGAACCTTATCCCATCTGTGAAACATGGTGGTGGTAGTATCATGGTTTCGGCCTGTTTCACTGTATCTGGACCGGGACGGCTTTCCAATCATTGATGGAACAATGAATTCTGAATTAAACCAACGAATTCTAAAGGAAAATGTCAGGACATCTGTCCATGAACTGAATCTGAAGAGAAAGTGGGTCATGCACTAAGACAACGACCCTAAACACACAAGTCATTTTACCAAAGAATGGTTAAAGAAGAATAAAGTTCATGTTTTGGAATGGCCAAGTCAAAGTCCTGACCTTAACCCAGTAGAAATGTTGTGAAAGGACCTGAAGTGAGCAGTTCATGTGAGGAAACCCACCAACATCCCAGAGCTGAAGCTGTTCTGTACTGAGGAACGGGCTGAAACTCCTCCAAGCCGATGTGCAGGACTGATCAACAGTTACCGCAAACGTTTAGTTGCAGTTATTGCTGCACAAGGGGGTCACACCAGATACTGAAAGCAAAGATTCACATACTTTTGCCACTCACATATATGTAATGTTGGATCATTTTCCTCAATAAATAAATGACCAAGTATAATATTTTTGTCTCATTTGTTTAATTTGGTTCTCTTTGTCTACTTTTAGGACTGATGATGTTTCAGGTCACATTTCTGCAGAAATGTAACAAAAAAAATCTAGATAATAGCCTGTAGCATAAGTGTGATTGCCGCTCCACTTCATTCTGTCCTAGTGAAGGAAGGAGGTGTAGCCTCTGTGTCGGTCAGTTCCAGCATTACATCCAATCCAGAAGATTTAAATGTATCTTACAATTGTTGTGTAAAAAAACCCAAAACTTTAAAATCCATGGAGAAGAAAAAGTGAAATAAAAATGAAATATATTCAGCTGTAAAAACAGATGAGTTTTAAAGCAAACCAGCTAGAATTTTATGACACTTTTTATGTCAGTGGACATAATAAACAATAAAAGCTGGCTATGAAAACTATACAGAGCAGCATGTGTGTGTGTGTGTGTGTGTGTGTGTGTGTCAGTCACAAAGCTACTAATGGTCAGTGGGCACAGCCAAGAACACAGGCAACCTTCAATGAGTCAGGGTCAATATCACACACACACACAAACACACACACACTCTCTCTCTCCCCCAAGATCTCTTCCTCTCTGCAGCAGTCTAATGGACTTTGGAGAGCATTACTGGTGCTCCACACATTTCTGACGTTGGAGTTTTTACTTTATTTCATCTTTTTTATTTAGTTCACTGTGATATTCCTCCAAAAAATCTTCAAAGACATATCTTTTATAATCGAGCTGCCTGAGAAAGACACAGAGAGGCCTTTTGAGACTTCAAAAAAGAGAAGAAAAGCATCTCCACCGCCAGAGATTCTGTGTGTATAAGAGAGCCGGCTCACACACCCCTCCATGAAATCAGCCCAAAATGCGCGTAGAGCCTTATTGCTAGGCAGAGGCATGCTTCAGAAGCCCTGTCTCACCCATACTAATGCACAGCCGGAGCGCTATAGTAAACACAGCGTGACCTATAGATTCAGGAACACGGCTGTCTGATGAGATAACTGAGCTCTGAGGACGAACCCGAACGTCTCGGCCCGTTATCGATCACGCTGAATTGAAGTAAGCCATGTGCCTCATCAATGTGCAGGGATGAAATGGTTAAAATGTCTCAGTGACATGAAAGGCAAAAGACGGAGATAAAATACAATGACCTTTAGCTATAACAGAGGAGGAGGAGGAGCTCCTGGTGTTAGTTTAAAAGAAATGTGTCTCATCTAAACATTAATAACATGGAAATCAGAACGAATCAATGAAAATGATCAACAAGTAACAGCAAAGTTACTGCCAAAGTGTTTTATTCCTTTTATACCACAGCAATTTGCCAATGATGACTTTTTAAAAAAATTTATTTAAAAAAATTCCTCCATCCTTTAGACGTCAGAAAACTTAAAGTTACAGCTTCACCTCTGATTGTTACAAAGCGCTAACACTGGAGACTCCTTCCATCAATGTAATATAAATGACTCCATTCTGAAAACATCACCACATGAATAATTACACACAATCCGTTTACGTTGAAGGTCCATCATACAAGTCCCTGTGAATGAGCTGTCACTATAGAAATGATAACGTATTAGAATGAGCGCGTGCTGTTATAGAAAATTAACCAACACCTTCTGACCTATCAGATTCGAGAATTTAATTGGTAACATTGGTATGTTGTGAAATATCCCGAATATCCTTTTCATTTTTCTGCTCAACTCATCTGAATCCCTTCTCACATAAAAACTCCACCTTCAGACTTTAGGCCACGCCTCCTTCATGAGGAAGATGGTGATGGAGATACGGCTCTGTGGCGTCGTTTGGCCCGCGTTTTCAGATAACATAACAGTGCGTCATGCGGAGTTAGAAACCACATCAGCAAGCCTGTTTAAGCTGACTTATGCAAGTGTGTGTTTGAATTATAATGCTGGTGGCTATTAGCTTTCATTATTTAGCCACGAAACTCCAGTGCAAAAAATAACAGAATATTCTTCAGACACCAATCATGTCTCAGCCGATCAACTATATCTGGAGTACTCAGGCATTTAGAGCTTACTGTAGATATTGATCCTCTTCTGAAGCAGCAAATCAGCCTAGTTGAAGCCGTAGGCACAACCCTGTGAAGGTAATTCCTCATCATCTCCACTCGACACCTCCTTCCAGTCACTCTCCACAACACACAGTAAATGAAAGCAATAGGTGGGAACTTGTTCATTATGGCCAACACATCAGCTAACGAGTCATTACCTTGCATGAGCAGCACACAGGCATCATTAAAAACTCCAAAGACGAGCCCTTGATCTTTGAACCGGGAGATAATGGCACCTGGACGGGGCTCGGTTGGAGACGTGCGTGTTTATGCTCGGCTAACTCTGCCTCTAATTACGAGCTTGATTCGGTGACCTGGCAGCGCTTGTTCATTTTCGCAGGCAGTCATTTGACATGCCACCACTGAAGCATGCACACCCTGTCCAAACAGAGCGAGATGGGAAAGGCGGGGGAGAACTTTATTGGCATTCCGGAGCAGGAAGCGGTGTGAAGCGACATCCCGTTGCATGTTTGTCTTTCAGACTACTTCAAGGGTGAATTTGAAAGGCGAGGCGGAGTGATCAGAGAGGAAGGAGAAATGATGGTGAATGGGCCTGGAGGCGTTCTGGCTTCACCAGAGACCTTTGAGGCTGTCAAAAAGACAAAAATAAAGGCTCTTTGTCAGCACACTTCAAAGGCACGCAGACATTTAAATAAGTTCAGTCAGGTTCGTTGCCTTGGCCCTGAACATGAGGAAGCATGGTGTCAGAGGTAATCTCACTCCGAGCTTATGCATTATGGAAGATTTCCTGTGAAGATGGTTGGCACAAACAACACGGACGTGCCAAGGACAGGTTTGTCATATGTCCTGATGGCAATTGAGTAATGACCCAAAGCTGGCCCAGACTTACCAATTCAGTCCCCCAAAAACCTACACCCATGCAGAACCATATTTCAGTCTTCCACTTGGCTCAGAATTGAAATTCCATACATAAGTACCTGACTAGTCATCATTTCTATAGTTAAAGCAAAAACTGTTTCAGGATATTGCCAGTTTTAGGCTCTTTCAATTATACGCAATAAAGAATGAGGCAAAACACACACAAGTAAATAAACTGGTACAAAATAATAAATCTAAAGGGTGTACAACATCTTAAAATGCTCTTGTGTTGGGCGAGCTGTTGGCTGAAATAGCTGATTCTGGAACTAAGAGAACACACAGCATGGAGCAGAGGCTCAGTATAGTTTAATGATCAGTGGAGAATGTCATGTCTGCAGTAGCATCCGAGAGGTTTTTCCAAGCTGCACAACCAAAAGTCCATGGGGAGGAGTCAGGCCTTGATCAAACCTCTTGTACCGAGGTGGAGTCAAACCTAAAGTCCAGGTGATGGACACAAGCGGTGGCGAGGTGGCTTAGTGGTTCACACTTATGGGGTTGGGGGATTCGATTCGATTGTGTGTGGCGTTTGCACGTTCTCCCCATGCTTCGGGGGTTTCGTACGGGTACTCTGGTTTCCTCCCCCAGTCCGAAGACACGTGATGTATTCTGATTGGCAATCTCTAAAATGTCCGTAGTTTGTGAATGGGTGTGTGAATGTGTGTGATTGTGCCCTGCAATGGGTTGGCACCCCGTCCAGGGTGTCCCCCGCTTTTTGCCCTGAGTACCCTGGGATAGGCTCCAGGCTATCCGACCCTGTGTAGAATAAGCGATAAAGAATATGGATGGATGGATGGACACAAGTCAGTGTGTGTGTGTGTATACATTGTCTCATGGGTTAAGGGGTTCGGTTTATAGGAGGAGTTGGATCAGGTCCAGCTCCACCCCTTTGTGAGGTTTTTGTCGTCAGGTTTTTGTTCTTCTCCAGCCTCAGTAGCTGAACACAGTCTGGATCAGCCCCTTTGAGCCAGCCTGAGGCTCAGAAAGTGCTCTTTCACACAACGCTGGTCACCACGGAATTCACTCTGGAACCGAGCAGGGATTTTATTTAGCTTTAAATGACAACAAAAAATAACTGCAGGAGGAAAAGACCTGCATGCTCCTCTCTACTTCATACAAGTTAAATCAAAGTGTTAACAGTGCAATGGCTTAATCTAGTATAAAACAGACTAACAATTAAAGTATATTTATCTGTTTTCATTATTCTGTTTTTCCCCCCTCCACCTGACTACTGGACATCCTCACAGCGATCAATGAACTAGCTGACTAGTCTACACAACCACTAATGTACTTTAACTCACCCATGTTTGGTCCAGAATCATTTCCTACCTGGGAAGAAGATCTTACATCACTTTAAACTGCATGGACATGGTGCAGAAGCAGAAAACTGCTTGTTACGGACGATTTTAGCAGAAAAAGAATTATGGAAGAAGGTAGATAGTGCTTTATGTCTGATAGCTCAGCAATCGCAGCAGGATAACTTCAATTCCTCAGATTCATTATAACGTGAAGCTATTTCACACAAATTTGTTCCTCGGTGTGAAATCGAAAGCCTCAGTGTATAACCTGGGTTTAACACAACTGCAGGTGGTACAGGAAGATTAAACACCACAAACACAACTTCTGCTGCACACACAGCTCTAAACTCCACAACACAAACATGAAGATTTGACCAGGCCAAAAGTGCTAGCATGAACTTAAAATTTACATGTGTTTTTTAGACACTTGTCACGTTATATTTCACACGTGTTTCACATGTAGTGCATGTGCTTTTATGTTCTTGTGAGTTTTGTTGAATGATTATTCTATTTCTACATGTGGTTTTTACACGATTCATTTATTTTCATGTTTGTTTTTAATTATTCAGTAACGTGCATGTGTTTTTATTCACGTAAATCTTTTATGTTTAACTTAGAAACATTAATTAATTATTATTATTATTATTATTTTTTTTTTTACAAATGATTCATTTATTTTCACATTTTAATTTCTCATGATTTATTTATTTATATATGTGACTGACACGACTTACTTATTCTCACATGTTCATTTTTTTTTAAACATGCAAGCTATGCACTTTCATGTGGCTTTCTCTAACAAATCATCATTATTTCAAATTATTATTTTATACAAATCAGATTATTTACATAATCACACGTGAAATGTATGTGATTTTTTTTTCTCCAGAATGTCTGCTATCCTCCTTGACAATCTCTCTCACAGTAATGAGGCAATACATTTCACATCTTCATGCTTTTCACTTGAATCTAAATCCTGATGGGTTTCAGATGTACCTGAACGACATGGAGGGACCACAGAGGGACTTATTAAGAGCGAACAGGTACTTCATAAACACAGGAGGTCTGTACTTCTCATTAACCATCAGTGAAGTTTACACTAAAGCTCTGAGGAGACAAAAATCAGCTGCTTACTCACAGAGGAATCAGCTGTAGTGATTTCATGCAACAATTTCCTGTTCATTATCTCATATCTTGACACCAAGTGGCCACAAACATCAGAGATTTCCAGAGAGCTCCTTCGCTCTTTATTGGTTGCCTGAATTCACTGATTAGTGACACCTGATACTTATTATTTGGATTGAACAGTACTCCTTTATAGTTTTCCTTTGTTTCTGAAGTCTTGCCTAAGTTTAGACAGAAATGTTAATGGATTAATTAAACGTAATTGTAACTAATTAATTAAATCTTTAAAAAAAAAAAAAATGATTTAATCAATTCAGCTCTCAAATTCCGGTAATGGAATGGAGCCAGTTTGAGGGAACATCAGTTGTCCAAGGTGGCCGCCTCATAACATTACATGGTGAGGTTCAGTTCATGTTTATAGAAGACAGGAAGTCGTACTGTGTCCTAAATCATGCCAGCGAGTCTGTGTGACATCACTGAAGATCTAAAGGTGGTTTGAGGTTCATATTTACGCTAGAGACTTTACTCGATAGCAACATTAGCCTGAAGTGCAAAACTAAAGAAGCAAATTTTTGATACCAAACATACAGTATCTTTGCTGATCGACTACTAGGAAAGAATTTGACTTTTGCAGAACTTTCTTTAATTGAAAAAGGTAAAATTCACCCTAAATGAGTTGTATAATTATGCAATAACGCACGAGCGAGAGTGGCCGTAGCTTATCACAGCTAAATGTTTCACTAAATTTATACTCTGCTCAAACAGATCAGCTTTCAAAGTCCCAACTTTCATGCTAATACTGTCATCAACGCCATCGTGCCCGTCGCCTTGTAAAGCACCACTACATTGTATACTGCATTGCTTTGAATTTGAGTCCAGTGTTTGCACCAAAGTCTCCGTTCCACAACTGCTAACTTTTCACAAGAACAATAAAAATACAACACCAATTAATTACCACCAGAATCACAAAACACATCACAAATGTTTCAATATAAGTATACAGTATCTCACAAAACTGAGTACATACCGCTGTATGGTCTTGGCCACTGTGCTGCAGCTCAGGTTCAGGGTGTTGGCAATCTTCTTATAGTCTAGGCCATCTTTATGTAGAGCAACAATTCTTTTTTTCAGATCCTCAGAGAGTTCTTTGCCATGAGGTGCCATGTTGAACTTCCAGTGACCAGTATGAGACAGTGTGAGAGCGATAACACCAAACTTAACACACCTGCTCCCCATTCACACCTGAGACCTTGTAACACTAACGAGTCACATGACAACGGGGAGGGAAAATGGCTAATTAGGCCCAATTTGGACATTTTCACTTAGGGGTGTACTCACTTTTGTTGCCAGCGGTTTAGACATTAATGGTTGTGTGTTGAGTTATTTTGAGGGGACAGCAAATTTACACTGTTATACAAGCTGTACACTCACTATTTTACATTGTAGCAAAGTGCCATTTCATCAGTGTTGTCCCATGAAAATATATAATAAAATATTTACAAAAATGTGAGGGGTGTACTCACTTTTATGAGATACTGTATGCTATGTGTTTCAGGCTGTTTTACTACAAAAAGGCTCTCACATGGTTGGACAAGGTGCTAACCCCCCTACTCATCAGCTACTAGTGTGAAGAATAAAAACGCCATGTTTCTAACACATGTACTAATTGTTCCTCCCAATCAGATTCCCCTGATGAAGCCAAGCCTTCACAAAGCCATCTCTCCACCTTACACACTGCCTCACATCACTAAAGTATCATCACTGCCAAGAATTCTCTCTCAAATAAAATACAGTGTTTGTGTTAACTCTTCACCTCTGGCTATTACCACTTCACAGCCCATATCGAGCATGTTGACCCGGTACGTCTGTGCCTTGACCCATGAGTTTTGATCATTATTATTTGTAGGAAATCTTTTAACACACAGAATCACAAACACTTCAGCCTTCTGCGTACAGACCTGAAGTCTTCAAAATACCTTCGGCAGAGATTTCAGGTTTTTTTTTTGAGATGTTAGTAGATCTTCCAACCCCAGAGAGGAATAACGAGTTGTCTGAAGAAGGGGAGGAAAAATCTGTGAAAAGTAAACAAAATACAATACATTTTCGATATACTAGTCGTTTTACAAAATTGTTTGTCTAATGTTGCTTGTAGAATACATGAAATGCTTCCACTTGGCTGACATTTTCACCGTTGGTAATCTTTTTCTCTGCTATTTTTTTCTCTTGTGGCCGAAAACCAAAAGTGCTGTTTTTGACTGATGTTAGTGATGATGCGTGTCTAATGTTAGTGTAAGTTAAAACACACAATGATAGATTTTATGTCAAATTAACGAAGTCAAAACCATGACAGTAAGTGAGGGGACGGGAAAATCGAGATGATATGTGAGATATGGGGAAGGGGGCGGTGCTTCAAAGGGTGTCTGTTGTATCTACTGGATGTTTTCCATCTCTGTGTTCTTACTGGAATTAAATTTATTGTGAAAATGTAAAGAAATTCATCGTAGAGCTCTGCATAACTTTGTTTTGTTCTATTGTAGTTTGTTCAGTAATTTAGCTAATAGCCTAATAACTAAAAGGCTAGCTAGTAAGTGGTTAGCAAAATAGAATTTTACGATAGAATCAGCCAGAGTGGACGGTTTTTAAGACATAAAAAAATGCTAACTATCAAATTTAACAAATCAAATCAAATCAGAGCAAACCAGGACCAAAAATAGTCCAACAACAGCATGTTTTAAAGGGTCTTTATGAGTCAGGCCAAACTGGTTCAATAAAGAACATCCATAGATGTCTCTTGTTAGTTGCTGAGTAATGGGATACCACTTTCGAATGACAACATCTGAATCTGTGCCATTTCTTCTGCTCTGTTTCAGTCCTCTTTTTAACATGAACTTGCCTTCACAACTCGGGGAAAGTACATAACACCTACTACATCACATGCAATGCCAGGTTCTGCTCCTGAAGTCTGTCTAAAATGATTGAATTATTCATTCTTTAAAAAAGAATTTAAACAGAAATTTTAAAACACTCAAACATGTATTTTTCTAACGCAAGTGTAGTGGGTTGAAAATGGTAGACACCAGACACCCCCAAAATTTTGGAGTATAAAAGTAATGCACATAAATGCATATATAATTTGAAATGTTGTTATTAGTGCCTCCTGTAGAGGGCGTTTAGCGCTGGTGGGTTTAAGGTACTGCACAGGTCCAGCTAGAGTTAATTAAACACTACTGGAGCTGGCAACAACTACCTCTGTCTCACATTATTTGTTTTATTCTTCTACAGTGACAGCAGCGTTGCTCATTTAACTTACCCATTCGAGCTTCCCTGGCTTGATGTGGGTAACAATTTGGGGGCTTGTCCGGGATTAGCACCTCCTGCTGGTTGGGTGTTAATCAGAGAAAATAACCACAATAAAGGGATTGCAGCAGACCCAGACAGCGAATCAAGATAGTAGACCCCATCATTCCAGTATGGCGACTCTTCGAGAACTACGCTGGGACATTGAGAAATGGCTCCACCTGCTGGTCAGTGCAGCAGAAAGCCAGGCCCTCTACAAGGTAGCAGAATTCTGTCAAGAAGAAGGAGAGGAGGCATCGGCAAGTGTACGGGCTACAGAAGTGGAGCTCTATGATTTTGTGGTTAACTTCATGCGTGGAAAGCAACTGCACTGTCTGGAGGACCAAGGAATGGCCCACTTACTGTACCTCAGAGATTTAATTGAGGAACTGACTTCATCAGAGACAGGATCACACTCCCTTGTAGAGGAGGACACAGAGGTGGGAGCTTCAGAATTGCCATTGGACGCACCAGTTTCAAGACGGATACAGGTAACACAGGCTCTGAATCCTACGCCACCGGTAGGAACAGAGCATGGTACACCACCACCCATGGTAACTGAACAAGTGACTGGTTTGATTAAATTCTCAGATGTTGCATCATATTTGCCACGTAGAGAGTTCAAAATTTATGGTGGGCAAATTGCTGATTTAAACTCTGATTTCAGTTACAACAGCATCTGTAAACAAATTGACGAAGGTATTGCAGAGAAGTTCACAGAATCAGAAATCATTAGAACGGTGCTTAAAGTAATTAAACCAGGTACCTTTAAAGAAATGCTCATCACCAAAGACAGTCTTAGCATAGCAGAACTGAAATGGTTCCTTAGGGCTCACCTCAGGGACAAAAGTAGTACTGAATTGTTTCAGGAATTAAGTAATGCGAAACAACAAGACAAAGAATCCCCTCAGCAATTTGTGTACAGGTTAATGGGTTTGAGACAGCGAGTGTTATTTGCTTCAACAGGGGTCTGAGTTTCAATATGACAACAAACTAGTACAAGGTGTCTTTCTCCATTCATTGTATCAGGGGCTGAATGAAAAATACAGCTATGTGAGGAGGGACATTAAATCATCTGTCTCCACTCAAACACTTACTGACGACAAGATTTTAGAACTAATAACCCAGTCGGTGAGTGAGGAGACAGAGAGACAAAAATGGCTAGGTTCAATGAACAAAACCAGGGTCACTGTCACTAGTGCAATACAGCAAGGCAACACGGGAGACCAGTCTATAACTCCAGTACAAGCTGAGGTTAAAGCAAACTGTGACGCTTGTCTGCACTAGTATCCACTCTGACCAAAAGCTTGGAAAAGGTAGTGTCTATGGGGAGCAGCTCACAGCAGCCAGTAGCTGCGATAACGGGAGCCAGTGCTCAGAAACAACCCCGAGCAGGAACAAAGGGCAAATGTATACAGTGTCAAGCACTGGGTAATGATCACTGCACACATTGTTTCCGTTGTGGCCAAAGTGGGCACAGGGCGGTGGGATGCATTCAGAAGAATACCCAAGCATTAAAAGGAACGAGGTCACTGGGAGGGGACCACCAGTGACTGGGAAACTTTGTGTGTCCCAACCCCGTACAAATACAATGCAAGGTGAAATACTGACCCCAAAAATGCCCACTAGAGACATCAGGGGAGGGAGGGGAAAACAGGTTGCAAAGTTAATTGGCAGTCATTGCATGCTTACGTGCCATCTAAATGGGGTACAAACTCAGATGCTTTTGGACAGTGGAGCCCATGTTAGCCTTATGGGAAAAATATGGTTGCAACAAAACTTACCAAGGGTGCAGATTCAACCATTTGAGACCTTATTACCTGACAGACCACTCAGGGTTACCACAGCGACTGGATCAGTGGTACCATTTGAAGGGTGGGTCGATGTTTTGCTTGAAATAACTAGCACCAAGAATAGAAACATGGCCATCCATGTGCCTATTTTAGTTAGTGTAGAGGGAATGGATTTTCCACTGTTGGGGTTCAATGTGATTGAAAAACTAATTCGAGAAAATGGTAACTTGGCATCTAAGATTAGCTTAACGGATCTACTCTCTGAAGCTCCAGAAAAATTCAGCAGAGATCTTGATCACTGCAGTGAACTCCAACCCCCTCAGGGAAGTTCCAACAAGCCCTGCAGTAAAGACTGGGAGTAGAGGCATCAGAATTCACCGTGGTCAAATACTGAATGTGAGATGTCAGCTGAAAGCCTGGTCTGAGGGCAGCACCATGATGTTTGAGCCAGTTATTGAAGGGAGTGTACCAGAAGACTTAGAGTTATTCCGGGCAATTGTAAGCATGCCTCGGGGTGCCTCCAAGATAGTGAAAGTACCAATACAGAATTCAAAAGACAGAGACATCCACTTACCAGGCCGACTGGTGTTAGGTACAATCGAACAGATTGCTGAAACGAAGCCCGTCCAGCTTCCACAGGAAAGTGGGGGGGCTGAGCCACAGAACACCACTGCCTTCCTGTGCACTACTCAACTTCATCCTGTAGACAATGACTGGCAGTTTGAAGACCAACATTTCCGAGGAAAGGTCAGGGAAAGGTGGCACCCACCTGTAGAGCTTGGACATCTTAACAAACATGAGCAACAGGAAGTGAGACAGCTGTTGTTCGAGGAGTCTGACGTGTTTGCCAGAGATGAAGGAGATACTGGTTGCATCCCAGGCCTGCAACTGAAAATCAACCTAACAAATGACATACCAGTCCAAAAGTGTTACAATGCCATTCTGAAACCCCTGTACAGGGAAATGAAATACAGAACCTTCTGAACAGAGGTGGGATAACAAAATCAACATCTTCATACTCCTCACCAGTGGTCTGTGTACGGAAGAAAGACAACAGCCTATGTTTGGGTGTCGACTTCCGGGAACTGAACCGGAAGACAGTACCTGACCGACATCCCATACCTAGGATCCAAGACCTCCTAGATAGTCTTGGTGGTAACACTTGGTTCTCGATCCTAGACCAAGGGAGTGTGTATCACCAAGGATTTGTCTGCGAGGAGTCAAGACATGTTACTGCCTTCAGCACTCCATGGGGCTTATATGAGTGGGTGCGCATTCCCTTCGGTCTCACTAACGCCCCAGCAGCATTCCAGCGGTGCATGGAGGGAGTGCTGGAGAGCATCAGAGATGAGTGCTGTGCTCCATACTTGAATGACATGTTGTGTTTCTCCAAGACATTCAGTGACCATGTAGAACATCTTCAGAAAGTCCTGCAACAAATGAGAAAGCACGAAATTAAACTCCACCCTAAGAAGTGTGAGTTTTTCAAGCAGCAAGTCAGATATATCGGACGGCTTGTGTCGGGGGAAGGAATTCAGATCGACCCCCAGGATCTGGAAGCTGTCAGAGCTTTGAAAGACAAGGAACCTCGAACGGTCAGAGAAGTTTGAACACTGCTCGGGTTCTTTAGTTACTACCAATCCTTCATACAAGACTTTTCCTGCATTGCAAAACCCCTTTTTGAACTTCTCCAATGCCCACCCAAAGCCAGTAGAAGTATTGTTGGAGCTCAGGCAGACCAAGGAGGTGGTGAAAGCAAGAAATCAGAAAAGGGACAACTACATTCCAGTACACCAGTGACTTGGATGGCTGAACACCAGATTGTGGTGTCCAGGCTTGTTGACACTTTGACTAGTCCACCTATCTTAGCTTACCCAGACTTCGAGCTACCATTTGTGCTCCACACAGATGCTTCTAATGAAGGCCTGGGGGCAGTACTCTACCAAAGGCAAAGGAACCAACTCCATGTCATTGGCTATGGCTCTTGCACCTTGACCCCAGTGGAAAAGAATTATCATCTTCATTCAGGTAAGCTGGAATTCCTGGCACTCAAGTGGTCTATCTGCGACAGGTTCAGGGACTATCTATACTATGCGCCGGCCTTTACAGTTTACACTGATAATAACCCATTGACTTACGTTCTCAGCACAGCCAGACTGAATGCAGTGGGACACCGCTAGGTGGGTGAACTAGAAGATTTCCATTTTGACATAAAGTACCGCCCTGGAAGGTCAAATGCAGATGCTGATACACTGTCTAGATACCCTCTAAAGCTCCAAGACCACATGAGCAAGTACAGTTTGACAGGGTCTCCAGAAACCGTTGCGGCAGTGTGGCAGGGTAGTAAAGCGGTGTTGGATGAAGACATCCCATGGGTAGCCGCTCTGCAACTTAATGCACCAGGGGAGGAGTTCACATGTAAAGAGGGTGCTGTCCTTGGTGTTACCCCAGAGAACATTGTGGTCACCCAGCGTGAAGACCCTGTGACTGCTGAAGTCATATTATTGAAAGACAAAGGCTGGACACCAAATGAAAGCGACAGACAGCAAATAGCGAAGGACACGCAACGACTTCTCTACAAGTGGAATAAACTAGAGGTGGAGAAGGGAGTATTGTACCGAAAAACAGGCCAGTACAAACAGCTAGTACTTCCTCAGAAGTTCAAGAACTTGGTGCTGAAGAAGTTGCACAATGAGATGGGACATGTGGGGCTTGAGAAGGTACTTCAATTGGCTCATGAACGGTTCTATTGGCCCTCACTGAGGCAAGAGATTGAAAACTATGTGACAAAGTGTGCGTGCATCAAACAGAAGTATCCTCATGTCCATCAGAGAGCACCAATGGGCTCCCTTTCATCAAGTATGCCATTTGAAGTAGTGAGTATAGATTACCTACACCTTGAGCCAAGTAAGGACGGGTATGAATACATTCTCGTCCTGGTGGACCACTTCACCAGATTTGCTCAGGCATATCCCACGAAGAATAAGTCTAGTATGACTGCTGCTGAAAAGATTTTCCAAGACTTCATTCCTCGCTTCGGATACCCCAAGAAGCTCCACCATGACCAGGGAAAAGAGTTTGAGAACAGTCTTTTTCGGAGGCTACAACAGCTGTCAAGGATTGCACACTCCCGTACCACACCATACCACCCTCAAGGCAACCCAGTGGAAAGATTAAATCGAACACTCCTACAAATGCTGCGCACCTTGGAGGAGGAAAAGAAAAGTGAATGGAAAGATCACTTACCTCATATAGTGCACGCTTATAACTGCACAAGACATGAGGCAACAGGCTACTCTCCATTTTTCCTGTTATACGGCAGAGTTCCAAGGCTACCAATTGACTTCTTGTTCAACCTGAAGGATGAAAGGGAAAAAGCAAACCACCAAGCCTTTGTACAGAAGTGGGCCGACAGAATGAGACAAGCTTACCAGATAGCAGCAGAGAGTCAAAAGTCAGTCAAAAGTCTTCTGCCAAGGGCAAGAAATACTATGATCATGCAGTAAGAGGTACCATTCTTTATCCTGGCGACAGAGTACTGGTTTGAAACCTGTCAGAGCGAGGTGGGCCTGGCAAGCTACGTGCCTATTGGGAAAAGGATGTGCATCGGGTTGTGGAACGCAACAGAGATGGACCAGTGTACAAGGTACAGTCTGAGAAGGGTAACAAGACATTACGGGTTCTTCACCGCAACCTGTTGATGGCAGTTAACGATTTACCAGTGGAAGAACCCATGCCTGCTACTAAAGAGATGAGGAGAGAAAAACAGAAAAGACCAGTAACACTTGAGTCAAAGGAATGCCCAGAGGCTGAGGCAGAGAGCTCAGATGAGGAAGAGCAAACTTACCATTATGACCTTCAGAGAACGATCCCCTGTTATCAATCAGTAAAAGCTCCACAAATGAACACTGAAACTGCACAGAGGGTATCTCAAAACCAGTCTGACCTTAGGCCAACTGCCTGCGAGTTTTATCCTGTGACAAGGTGTGATCAAGCAGGGAACCAGGTTCAAGAGCCAGGCAGAGAGGATCAGATACCAAGTTCAGGTTCAGAGCTAGTTAATCCAGATGGAGATCAAAGAGAAAGGGAAAATGTGGAAATAGTAATAGAGGGAGAACAGGATGTTGAGGATCAGAATGAGAGCGAGATAGAGGAGAATAGCGACGGAGAAGTAAGAAGATCTCAGAGAGCAGGAAGGCCCAAGGAAATGTTCCCTTATGACACCCTGGGTAGACCCTGGTTTAAGGGTTTAAGGTACTGCACAGGTCCGGCTAGAGGTAAAAAACTGGCACAAAATCCTGTATAGGCTGTTTAATATACAATATAGCTGATATAATTTAGTTGGTCATTAGATCGGCCAGCTAATTCTTCTCTTTTCAGTTCACGGGTAACAAGACCTAACCTAGACTACATCCAGATCCTAGTGAGCTAATTCAGCTAGTTAGCGACCGTTCTTACTTAGCTAACAGGAACATTTTATTAGTAGACTCTGAGAGGCAGACAAACTCATAACAAAGAAATACAGATGCATTTTCAGAAGTACAGAGTCAACATGTTAGTTTACGAGTCTTTTACGTCAGTAGTTTTACATGTTCCGTTATTTCTGTCGGCCATTTTCGGTTCTTCATAAACAACGTACAGTATGTGATTTACACACTCATGTTTTGGTGAACTTTTACAGAGAAAGAAAAACATATTTCATTATTAACATTTTTAAAAATTGTTGTTGCTCATGTTTCTCTACATAAACAACATTCTAAAAATTGTCACGTGTCTATTGTTGGGTAAACAAATTGTTATTTTTCTAACTTATGAATAAAGAATTGAAAGCATTGCCCTTTTGTTCAAAATGGGACATTTTCTCTGTGTTAACGTTTCATAAGTATCTGATTATAGTAAGCCTTGAGTTTGCACAATATCATGATGTTTTTCAACTGAACAAGCGTTTTAAAGTTGACTCAGTTTTGGCTCCATCTGGTCTGTGAAAGTTTTTATCTATACCAGATTTCTGAGGTAGTTTTGGTTGAACAGGTTATTATTATTTAAGCCAATTTCACTTTATTACTGAACAGAACAGTGCAACTCATTCAGCAAAGTAAGATTTAGCCTCTAGCAGGATGGAGCAGTAAAAAAGTTGAGTAAACTAAGAAATGCTATTATATTGTACAGATATACACTTTTTTTCCCCCCTTGAGAATATGATTTATTGTATACTTTAAGTGCATTGTGTGGAATACAAATGGTTTCTGGCTCACTGTAACTACACAATATAAACACTTAAAAACAACGAGTATCCATGACGTCTTGTTGAAACAGATTCTTTGTATTCTGGGGCTAAAATTGAAGATATTTTAATAGACTATATACTTAATTCTAGTGGTGGTTCTTAATGTACGTTAAGACAACATAGCATTTTGTAAATAGCTTCAAAACTGGACCTTCTACACTACTTAGGGGAAGCAATACTTTATCATTAATTTAATATGCATATGTGACATTTTAATATGGATAGTTCTGCTTGCTTTACAGATGAATTTTGGACTTAGTGATTATCTGTTGGCGGTAAATTTGTGTTGAGACATGAATGATTAAACATCGCATCATCTTCCCTATCATTTTCCTCAATTTGGTGTTTGAAAAGCAGCACTTTTGGAGTAATTACCCACATTTTTGCATGTTGCAAGTGTATGAATTGGAAGGAAGATTGTTGATGAGTACAGCAAATGGAGACGCAGTTTACCGCCAGAAAAAGTTGATTCCTTTTTTGATGAATGCACGTGACTAGAATATGTGATCAGTTTGGATATAAAATGTTTCATCTATCTCAGTCCGGACCTGCAGAGCCGTAGATTACAGCGAAGGCCATGTGGGGAAAGCAGAGCATGTTCAAAATCTTCTTTTTTTACTTCACAAAATGTTCCATTGTTCCCTTTGTCAATGATGTCACTTCAAGCCACCGTACTTCAATACATTTACGCTCAGCGTCGGCGAACTCTCTCACCAAAGTGAAATGAATTCCCTGTCACACACTATATCAATTATCAACATCTCAGGGTTTTTTTCAGGTGCAGGGAAAAAAAAAAAGCTTGACAAAACAGTGCATCGCATCGCGTCTGATCTCCGAGCCTGTAGATGAGAATCGGTTCAATAAATAGCAGAAGCAGGCAGCAGGTTAAATTACTTTCCCTCGCTGAGCCTGGAGACTTGCAGGTATTTTACAGCATGATGAAAAATAGCGTTATACTCATAATAACACTGTCTGATCTCTCTAGAGGAGTACGTCGCCACCACCATGAAAATCAAGCTCATTTCTTTGCAGTTGCACCAGAAGGGCTGACTGTTTTTAGAACTATCGAAACTATTACACAAGCAGCGGCTGAGCTACATTTCTACCATGGATGTAATCAGATTAGACTAAACATATGTACTCAATTTTCTTCCAAGCAAACAAAAAAAAGTGTCATCTTTTTTAGCTGCATGTATCGGCATGTAATGGTGATCTGGACCAGGGCAGACAGTTATACTGGACAGACCAGTGGAATGAATGGTTATAATGCTACATACTTAACCCTTTCAAGCACAAATATGGAGAATCGATTTTAAGGCTTGATTTTTCCCCCCAGAAAATAAGATGTAAATCATTTCTAAATCACTTGAGATCCTTGCTGTAATTTAACAAGAATCATTGTCCTGATTTCGGTTGCTCTCTAGACTATTTGTCATTCTCGATACAGCATGGCTGTGCTATATACACATCTGTGTGTGGTTAATAATCATGTGTCTTTTGACCCTCAAGAGAGAACAGACAGGACTCTGACAGGAAAAAAGCCAACAGCCAACTTAAGCGTGAACAGACCAAAGACAACAGAAACATTGTGCATGTTTTTGTTTTATTTGTTATTTGTGTCCATAGTGATTCAGCTGGAAAACAGAAGTGCTGAAATGTGCTCAAGGAAAAAGAAATATAAAGACGGCGTCGCTCTCTCTGAAGCCTCTGGGGTCCTCATTCGGCTCACAGCCTACCAGGGTTCTAGAAAGCATATGTTATTTTTGTAACCCTCTGCATGTGCTCTTTAATAACACAACTAATATATCAAGTTATATAATCCCAGTTTATAATTAATATATAGATTTTTAAGTGTTTTATAAGTAAGTAAGTAAGTTTCAGTAAAGCTTTAAAGGAAAAATGTACAGCTTTACCTCTGACTCTTACAAACCACTGACACTGGAGACTCCTTCCATACACGGTAAATAAACCTCTCCTTCACTCCATCAACAATTGCACACATTTTTAATCCCTTTTGGAGTCCCTATGAATGAGCGGTTACTATAGAAACGATAATGTTTCACCTTAAAACATGAGAGTCTACATCCATGGTGATTTCTCCAGTCCAGAATACATTATTAAAAATCCTCATAATCACACTTCCTGTATCAATTATCCTGCAAAACCAAAACATCCCGAAGCACTCTCATTACTTTATTGACAAAACACTTAACATCTAATTATTGACAAGAAAATACACCTGCTTGTCAATGAACTCTGATTAGAACACTACAGGCCCCCCATTTCATAAACACCCCATTTTAATCATGACTGCGGTGAATTCAGTTTAAAGTTTAGAGTTTTGAAGCATTCTGATTTATTTATGTGCATGCACAAGTATACAGCACGGTCTACACACTCTCACAGTATTTATACGTCTGGATCCAAGTCCTTACCTCACACATTTTGTTACTTCTAACTCCAAATATGTGTCATAAAATTAATGTCTTCATTTTGTGGGAAAAAATCCTCTTTTGTACCCAATCATGAAACACAGACATTGTTTCCAGAAATCAAAATAAGTCCAAATCTGATTCCACAGTCATTATAATTTGAACAGGTCACAGGTGCTTCAGTTTCTCATATCAGCGACAAATTCAGGTTTGCAAAATATGAAAAAACTTACCTATTATAAAATAGTTTGACTTAAGGTTTTTCTGTTTGGGAGGGACCGAAACCAAAATTCAAAACATTGTATGTGCAGTTGCATGAATTGAATGATTTATTTTATTGTTTTATACATGAGAAAAAAATTGAAAAGCATTTATTAAGATGAATTTAAGAAATGACAAAGCACATTATTATTAACCAGCCTGTGCTATGAATCAGTCAGTATTCCACAAATGACAATATTCCACAACATGATTGTCAGTGGTCTGTGTATTTTCTAGGGTGTCATGTTTTCAAGTGGTTTACAAAAATACTATATCAACAATATTTTGGCATTTTTCCTCATGCGGGTAAAACTGAAAGTATCATTTGCCTGATTTGGACAGACATTTTTATTGGCCAGCATTTCAGCACATTCCTAATGTATATAAATAATTATAAGAATAAATGGACCAACAATGTAAGTTTGGAAAAAACAAAAAACAAACAAAAAAACAAAAACAAAGAACTAGCAAATTGTGTTGGAAATTGGAAATTAACATTGTGTTGGGAAACATATATACATATACACATAACAACACCTCAGCACAAGCAGCATCATATAATTCACACAATTATAACCAGAAGAAATAAAACAATGGGCCTTCTCAGCCAGAGAACCCACAAGACACTCTGAACCAAAATGTCTCCACTTAGGGAGCCATAAAACAAGGAATCCACCCCAGACACCCAGGAGCCACTTAAATCCAGCATGTGCATCTGCCTTATCTCAACCAACATGGCAAGCATTAAAGGCCTCCCTGACCCAGGGCTGAACCCTCTCAACCACAGAAACTGCTCTCAAATGCAGTGATTTAGGCCTTTTGGGCCAGACCAGTAAGGCCAATAAATTGTGGAAGAAAGGAGAGACCTTTTCGCCCCCTCCCAAAGATTACACATTCCACAATTCCACACAAGGACTCGCACATTCCACAGTCTTTGAACAACTGCAATCACCTATGTCCTACCATGTGTTGTTCTATTTTCTTCATGTGTATCACCTTTAAGTTACCACTAATTATTTCATTTAATCATGTATTAGTGTAGTAGCTCTAGGAGGATCATTGTGTTTTAAATATTAGTAATGTACTTTAAGTATAGTCAAACATGTCTTGTTTGGTATGTATGTGTTCATTGAGTGATTTCCTAAATTATAAGAGTAAGGAAATTTGTGTAGATTGTTCTGATATGTACATGCAAAGTTTCAGGACAAAGTTTAATAATCCACTCATCATTGGAGAGTGTGGAACCACTCATCCACATGGATAAGGGGCTGATTAGCATACTAGGTGGAGAATCTGGCTAACACCCCGCCCAAAGACAATATTGATTGGAGGAAGCACTCTGGGCTAGACTAGCCCAGGAAGTGTTAAAATCCTAAGAACACAAGTTTTGCGGGTCGTCGCTTGCTTCGCTCTCTCTCGTGTCTCTTGCTTCTTGGCCTGCTTCGAAGGACGGGGCCGGCGGAGGGTCTCCAGAGCCAATCAACGTCGGGGAGATCAGATCACATTTACCTCGGCCTGGGGACCCAGCGAGAGCCGCCACCTGCTTTTCAAGCTTCCCGCCTTCATTCCACTCAGCATTCCGATTGGTCTTCCGAGACGCCTCTCACCGACCAGACCGCTGACGACACCACGACGTAACAAGGAAATCCCTTCAACACAGCTAAGGCAAGCGCAACACCCCAGAATCTAGCTAATCTGGTGTCTATAATAAGTTGAGCCCATCTAAAGGAAGTGAAGATAACTTAATAAGTTGATGGTTCGTTCAGATCATGGTCTGTGAAATAGCATGCAACGCTAGAGATTCGGAACTTCATTCACTCTTCATCATCACCCGTTTATGTATGTGTGTGTGTGTGTGTGTGTGTGTGTGTGCGTGTGTGTGTGTGTGTGTGTGTGTGTGCGTGTGTGCATGCGTGTGTGTGTTTTATATATTAGATTAGTTTCTGTGTCATAGAGTAGTTCAATAAAGTCTCGTCTGTTCTTAAATATACGTGTTCTTATTGCTTACAAGTGTCTATTTCCTTGAATTGCGATCCTGCTACATGCTCTTTAAATAATATTTCACTATGTTTAGGATATTATTGCCGGTGGCCACAGAGGTAATATCTAATGCATAATTAATGAATACACTAGTTTCAACTTATCGCTGGACAAATAGTTGATCAGTAATACTAAATTAGTCAAATTTCCCCTTAATCTCTCTGACATCTTTGGAGGAGAATAAAGATAGCTCAATTTAACAACTAATTTTTACTTACGTAAAATGGTGGAGAATATATCAAATTAACCCAAACAGCTAATTTTCACTACATATTTTGGTGGAGAGATGCGGGTAATTTTCATTACATATTCTGGTAGATAATGCGGGCACGCTTTAAAACTCTTGTCTCCATAAAAAGGTGCTTTGAATCCAAACGTGCGCTTTTCTTTCATTTTCAAAGCTGATTCACTACAGTGTATATGTGGGTAATGCATATGTACAGTATGTACAATATGGTGTGAAAACAATATGAAAAAAGTTATTTAAAAAGTCTTAGTTTGAAATAATGTGTTTCTGATTAATATGCATG
Source organism: Cranoglanis bouderius (assembly GCA_023630585.1). Lineage (NCBI taxonomy): Eukaryota > Metazoa > Chordata > Actinopteri > Siluriformes > Cranoglanididae > Cranoglanis > Cranoglanis bouderius. Next base: position 2,631,780 of record CM042564.1, on the reverse strand, counting down.
AGATAAGTAAACTATCCGATGAGCATTAGTTCTTTATCTATCATCACAACCATCGCTCTTCCATGCCTTTCCAGTTCTCCTAAACACCACACTGATATCTTCCCCGTTCTTCTCTGCTCAGTAATGGACTTGGTAATGGAGTTGTTGCTGGCATTAGACTCCTCGCATCTGCTGCTGTGTGGTGCATTTGCGTGTGGTATCACAGTGCCAGTGGATGCAATGATCTCTGCTGGCATCAGCTGCTAGTCGCTATCCCTCATAGCCATTTGTTCATAGATCTTCTGAGTGATGCAGCTGTCTATGATATCATTTCATCATTGCGAAAGTGCTAATCCCAGTTATTCTACAGCCATGTGTAGCTGAAAGTCTGAATAATGGTCCTGATGTCTAGAAGGGAAAGACAGAGTTCTTCTCTACCCTTTCGCTAGCTGATCTCGGCCATCTGTTGACGTTGGATGAGCAACAGTTCAAAAAGATGAGTGGCCTGGTTTCACATGTTGGATGAAGCCCAAGTTTGTCTCCACCCTTTTAGGCTGGTGGCTGTTTTGCAGCTGGGAACTGGATGGGACTGAATTAAAGAAGAAAATTGTGCAAAACATCACACAGACCATGATTATGCTTTAAAATGGTGCTGAAAAAGCCACTCCATGGTCCTGCTGAGAACTTTCGAGAATCTCCTCAGTGTTTGACATTTAAAACTAGGGATGCATTAATACTAATTTTTCACACCATGTATGAGTATTTGCCTGGTTATCTGGCTTTTGGTTTAAAATGTTACTCGCTTGGGTAGAAATAAAAGCAATAAATTAAATGCTTCAAAAATAAATAGGCTTAGATCTTTATAAAATGAATAAGCATTCAAGCATTTAAATTAAGAAAATTTAGAAAACTCTATGGAGTTACGTGGAATGTTTTCCATTCAAAGGGTTCCCTGATTTAAAAAAAAAAAAAAAAAATTTGAGAACCTTTGCATTCAATTACATGCTGGACTCTTTGGGCTATGTAATAGTTGTTTTGTAGTTAGCTTTTAAGGTTAACGCAAGACAAAATATGGTAAGAATGTCTTTTAAATTGTCTAGCTGCTGTTACAAGCTCTTACTCTCAGAATGGCATGGCAGCTCAAGGTCTGTTGAGGCTCAACTTATCTCTTTTGAGGCTCGTCAGTTATTCAGTGGAGAGCTATGCTGCTTACTGAGGTCATTACATGATTAATTATTGATAGATTGATTACTCCCTGCACTTGGGGATTAAGAAAGTTTATTGGCTTGAGTTCATTAGACAGAACTCTATTGTAACGAATCAATCATTACTAGCATTATTCTTTTCCACCAGAATAATGTAATGGATCAACTTTAAACATGAAAAACGAAACAGAAGCGCACACTTGGATTCGAAGCACCTTTTTAAAGGAGACGAGTTTTAAAGCGTGCCCGCATTATCTACCAGAATGTGTAGTAAATTAGATGAATCTGCAACGTGTAAAAATATTCTCCACCAGTTACAATTTATGTAACAAATTAAAAGATGTTTAACACGTTGAAATGTATTCTCCAATTTATATAAGGAATTAGCTCGAATGGCGTGAAATATATCTATATATCTAATCAACGTGTGTTGTGACCAGTCATAAATATACATCAGCCATGAAAGGGAATTCGTGTATGTGCACATATACATATACAGTAGATAATTAACTACAACGGATTATAATTAATTATGACTATGTATGTGGTCTAGATCAGCTTTTAGGATTAGCTGTAGTCTACTTTGGAATTATGAACTCTAAAGAGGGAGTTTATCCTTCTGGCCAGGAAGGAAATCTCCGTTTCCAGAGCGTGTAGCCAAAGAATTTTGTTATTAAAATTAGAACGGGTAACCAAGATCTTATGCAGCGTAGAATTGACTCTATCACATGACCAAAACAGAGACAAATCAAGCGTGGTGATAATAGATTTTATTAACTAGATGTAATTATGGATACACACGACTAACTCTAAGCAAAACATACATATGTATATCTATATACAATGTATATTTATATACAAGGAAAGAAAAGGGATAGAAAGAAAGTAATGAAATAAAAGGGAATGGCAGACAAAAACACAACTAATTAGCCTTTTTCAAAACCAGCAACGAACTTAAATCTCCTGTAAACAGGGGTACAATCTTAAATGCAGATATAGATCCATTAACTATACTTGCATGGCTTTGGTTTGAAAGTTCGATGGACTTATAAAGAATATTAAAAGGTGAAACATGGTTACAGACATTTAAAATAATATCCTAAGTTAAGCTATCTAAAATCATTATAGTTATGTTACATGAACACACAATATATGCAAACAAGAAAACATCACACTGTTTGGACATCGAATAATTACATATAATTACATATTACATTGAAAAGAGAATCTCCCATTGTGTGTGTGTGCTTTGTGTGTGTGTGTGTGTGTGTGTGTGTGTGTGTGTGTGTGTGTGTCTGAAGGGGGGGGAGGGGGTCGTGTCACATTCCGATAGCATCTGGTGAAGACCGGAGGGGGGTTACTGATAAGGATTCATGGCTCAAAGACACAGAGAAACTTCTTTGCTAGATCCAGGCTGATTCAGAACTCAGTTTGATACGTTCAGACGTTACATTATAAAGCCAATTGAATTACTATTTGGGTTTGAGTTCTGATATCTTAGAAGAAAAAGGTTAAATCTAGAACCATAAAAGGTTTTCTTATTCGCTAAGAAGCTAAGAAGCCATAACTATCCAAGAACCCTGTTTTCTATTAAGGTAAAAATGTTATTGTTGGAAGGCCTGCATTTCCTTTTAGGTTAGCTCAGGCCAAAAACCAAGGTCAAGAAGGAGCTAATTCATTTTTGACGATTAAAGAATAACATATGCAGACCTACCAACCTTTACACATTTTGCATAGGAACTCTACTTATTTTAAGATCAGAGTACGCTGCGACGAGTTATGACTCAATAAATATAGTGGTCTTCTGTTGTCCCCAATAAAAATGGCAGATGAGCCAATCGACATGTGAACTTTGAATGATTGGCAGTTGCACAGGTATTTTGAACTCTCTGATATGAAGTTACCCCTTGGAAGCCCCGCCTCCTTCCCCCATCGACTCGATTTTCAATTTTTTTTATCTCGCTTTATGTCACTGTATGGTTTTCAGTTCATTAATGTGAAATAAAATCTATCAGTGCACACATGTTACACTTAAAATTAGACATGTATATTGTCGACATCAGTTAATTAGATTTCTTAGGGATGTCACCGAATATTTTAGCCATAAATAATCAAAAACAGCACTTTTTTGGCCAAAAGAGAAAATATACTGACAGGGGAAAAAGACTACAAGAAATCTATCAATTTAGAAATAATTTTTAACGTAATGATAATTAGTAAGTGCACACATGTACACTTTGTCCTAGAATAGATAGAAAAAAAAGTGTGCATGTAAGCTAGAACCGACAACAGCTTTTTTCCCTCCCAAGCACCTGGTGGTTACCGGAAAACCCTCTATATACACACTTCAGTTTCTAGCTTCGACAAGTGATTTGTGAAAGGACTACAGATGTACCGTGCACTGTAATTTCACACACACACACACACACACACACACACACACACACACACACACACACACACACTTGTGGGTTAGGGTTAGGGTTAGGATGAAGTATGATGAGTATTTCAACCAACGTGAGAATAATTTATATATCCGACACACTGCCAGCAGAGATTTATAAAGTCTCACCCAAATGTTATTTAATCTTTAGTTAAGACTCCATAAAGTCTTGCTCTCTCTCTCTCATTTTGTCTTCCTCTCTTCCTCTCTCCAATACGATCTCTGGCGTCTGTCCAGCTCGGAGTGTATTCCGCCATAGCCCAATGGACTGCTGTCTGGCAGAGGATTCAATTAAATTCCAAATCAATTTAATTCACTGGATTTTACTTTGTGAAGCCATGTATTTGTGAGAAAGAAGTTGTACATACTCTGAAAGCAGCGAACAAAAGATAAGACGGACGATCTGCAGGCGAAGACCACAAAGATCCGCAATAAAGGATTCCTCACAGCTACAATGAACATTTTTCTCCTTTTTTTTGCCATTTTCTCCCACTGGTACTGTAAAAGGAAGCCAGAATGTCTCAGTGAAGCAATAAAGACTGAAGATATGCCTGAGTAAATAACAAAATCTTTACAACATGCAGTGCTACTTGTAACCAAATTCCTATCAGTGCACCACTGCACAATACAGGAGCTTCTGAAAAAATTTGAATATCGTGGAAAAGTTCGTTTTTTTCCGTAATTTAATTCAAAAAGTGGAACTTTCATATATTCTAGATTCATTAAACATAAAGTGAAATATTTCAAGCCTTTTTATGTTTTAATCTTGATGATTACGGCTTACAGCTCATGGAAATTGAAAATCAAGTATCTCAAAATATTAGAATAAAGAATTTATAATACAGAAATGTTGACCTTCTGAAAAGTATGTTAATTTATGCACTCAATACTTGGTCAATCAGCCTGTGGCACTGCTGAGGTGTTATGGAAGCCCAGGTTACTTTGATAGCGGTCTTCTGCTCGTCTGTATTGTTGGGTCTGGTGTCTCTCAACTTCCTCTTGACAAAATTCAGGTCAGGTGAGTCGGCTGGCCAATCAAGCACAGTAATACCATGGTCAGCAAACCAGTTACTAGTAGTTTTGGCTCTGTGGGCAGGTGCCAAGTCCTGCTGGAAAAGGAAATCAGCATCTCCATAAAGCTTGTCAGCAGACGGAAGCATGAAGTGCTCTAAAATCTCCTGGTAGACGCTGCATTGACTCTCGACTTGAGAAAACACAGTGGACCAACACCAGCAGATGACATGGCACCCCAAATCATCACTGACTGTGGAAACTTCACACTGGACTTCAAGCCACTTGGATTCTGTGCCTCTCCACTCTTCCTCCAGACTCTGGGACCTTGATTTCCAAATGAAATATTTCACTTCATGTGTAATGAACCAAGAATATATGAAAGTCCAACTTTTTGAATTAAATTACGGGAAAAAATGAACTTTTCCACCATATTCTAATTTTTTGAGATGCACCTATGTAATCACCATGTGCAATCCACCTTTTATTTATTTTTAATTGCCTCCAAACAATCATCTTCACTCCTAATTTCAATCAATTTTCCAAAATGTTGACTTACTAATCCAGTGAACTTTTCTGATCTGTCTGGAATATTACAAACCCCAAAACTAAAGTACAGCTGATAAAATATTATTAGGTGTCTGTTGTTGACTAGAAACAACAGATCCCTGATTTGGGAAAAACACTGCTGTTTTGAAACACAGTTCCCGAGCTTACTGAGTTATATTAGATAGAAAGCTTTCCAAAAAGTTCCACAATGTCTCTAGTTGAGTTTGTTTATGAACTCAAACGATGTAGCTGAGGTTGAGGAACTGTACAAGTCCAGGAGTAGAATAAAGTTATGTTCTGCAAATTCCTTTTTTGTGTAATTTATGAAAGAAGATGTCTTTTTTCCAGTAGTGTTTATTTATTTATTTTTTTTAGTGTTTTGTGGGGCATGGTGGTAGGGTTCATGCTTATTTGAAGACACCATGCCCAATTCTGATTCAAATCTGAATGCAGATATATATATATATATATATATATATATATATATATATATATATATATATATATATATATATATATATATATATATATATATATATATATATTTTTTTTTTTGCTCTAAACAAATTCAGATACAGATATACTGTATGATATACATAGTGTCCTGATCTAATTGAATAGTTGTAGTTTCTTTTACCTTTTTTAAAAATTTATTATCTGTATGTATTATATTATTTATTAGAATCTGAGGCTGTTGTGTCATTGTAGTTTTTATTGTTCATATTTTCACTGTTGTTCTGTATTATTTACACCATTTATATTATTTGTATTTTATCTACCCAGACAAATCTACCTCCAGTACATACAAGGGTACCTGATTATTTCTAATCTTGGACTCCAAGTTTCCATCTTAAAACAGCTCTAAGATAACTTTCTGACCTTATGAGAAAACCGCTGTCTTAACAAATACAGCTTATTGCGTTGCTTCTCACGAGTTAGTTTGAAATCTAAAAAGGATCCTGCAACACTCACTACCTCAGCCTGATGCTGCACAGCATATACTGCACAAACAACTGCACATATCTGCACCTCATTCAAAATACAGTTGTACTGGTTGTGCCACTGATCGTTGTATCCCTTATATTATATTTGTATACGTTCATATTTTTCCTTTCCTACCTGTGTAGAAGTAAATTTTGGTTTATGTAAATTCTCCTTTTATGTCACGGACAGTCATTTCACTGCACATTGTACTGTGTGTGGTTGTGTATGTGACCAATGGAAATTTGAATTTGAACATATAAGTCTTCCGGTGTTGGTACTGAAGGCAGGATGATTATTAAACGTTGTATTGTGTTCAAGTCAGGCTTCCATCTTTTTTTTTTTTTTTTCATGTTTGTTTTTCCCCCACCCAGGTCACTTAAAACTGTTACTGCATTACTGTTTCTGCATTACACTTTTTAAGCAATACCATTCCTAAAATACCATTCCTCATTATCACAACATTTACATTTCCTTTTTGGAATTTATGGTGAATAAACCTCACTTACACTCCTAAAAATAAAGGTTCCACTTAGAATTAAAAAGGGTTTTTCAGCCTGATGCCATAGGAGAACCCTTTTAAGCTTCACGAGGAACATTTTACTCTCAGGTTCTTTAGAGAACCATCTGTTTGCTGGTGCTTTAAAGAACCTAGAAATGGTTCTTCACAGCAGTGCCACAAGGAACCATGTTATCATAAGTTCTCTTACTTAGTGCTTTAAGTAATCAAAGTAAGGCTCTTAAGAGTGATGCCAGGAGAACCTTTTCCCGTCCCACAAAGAACCTTATATATAGTAGGGTTCTCTTTAACCTGTTAAGGGATGATACCTATGATACCTTGAAGAACCAATACACAGCTCTGAAGAACCTATAATGGACCATAAAGAACTTATTTAATCTCCAGAGAACCATATAGCTCAACTCAAGTGTGTGTAGCCCAAGTATACAATGAAAAATAGCTTTTGACAAGAAGGTGGTTCTGGTGTTGTAAAGAACCATTGAAGAAGCTTTATTTTTATGAGTGACATGAAATTGTACCACTCATTTCTGAATACAATAAGCACAATTTAAGTTTTATTTGGGGTACAGTGGACCAGAGACAAGAGAAAATCCTTGAGTGATGATCAAAGACTGGTATTCTTGACTGCTTTGTCAAAGTTTAGTCAAGATTCTTGCTTTTTAAAGTATTACAAATTTAATCAGGTTAAAAGGGTAAAATGAAACGTGCCAAAGAGTGATATAAACAACAAACTTTACTGGCTTTGCAAACAGTGCAGATTTAATCATATTGTGAGAGAAAACGAACAGTTCCACAGAGTTGGAAAAAAAATAATAATTCAACATTTCATTCCCAAATCCAAGAGGCTCAGTCAGTCCCATTTGTGTACATGAGTGTGTTTCCAGTATGCATGAGTGCATGAGTGTGTGCCATGCAAATGTATTCGCTGCACTTCTTGCACGTGTCGCTTGTCCCGTGGGCCACAGAATTGCGGTCAAAATTATAACCAGGGCTCAGAAAAATTTCCAACTACATCTCACAAACTAGCCCAAAAATCTAGGATTGGAAAAGGTAGAAGAATTTTTCTTCATGTTCTCAGTTCTTGTGTGGGAATTTATTTGCCCATGGTATGAATGGATTTTTGATTTGCAGTATCTGCAACATGACATTCTGTCATCACCTAGTACAGACATTATTTACTCCATAATCCCTCTTTCCCTCTCCCAATCTCTACAACAAAATTTACAACAGAAATGATTCTGTACAGTACTGTGCAAAAGTTGTACGCACATGCAAAGAAATGCTGTAGAGCAAAGATGCCTTCGAAATAATGAAATTAAATGTTTCTACATTAAAAAAAAACCTGTAAAGAGCAGTAAACAGTAGTAAATGAAACAAAGTCAATATTTGGTGTGACAAAAAAATAAAAATAATAATAGTAGTCTCCGGTACAATTTGTGCAGTTTTATAAGGAAATGATCTGGTAAGTTTTATTTAATTCTGATTATTTGCTCTAAAACCAGATCTTGGCAGCTGTAGACTAATATTAAACTCGTCAACCTTGTTCCAAAACTAGCCTAATTTGCTATAAAAACCGTAACCCTAGTGACTCTGTTTATAACTTAGAAAATAGCAGATTGGCCAAATTGGACACAACAGGAAGGTTACAACTGGTGTGAAAGTGAGCCTTAAAAGTCAGTCAGGCCAGGATTTCTGAAACTATTCATTTATATTCTGCTCATTTGTCTGACTGTAGAAATAACAGCTAACAGATTTTAATACTTGTTTGCCTCATTGCTCATTACTGTGTGTACCATGTGTCATGTTGCTAGGAAACATAATGGTTTTCTGGAGGTTTGAACAGTGGACAGAGAGCAGGAGCAGAGCTGCATTATGACTGAACATCAAAGTCTACAGATAAACACAAAAGAGGACCAAACTAAGTGTAAATTTAGTGAAAAAGTAGCTACCACTGTTTTTAGCAGGATGTAATGAGTGGGAAGTGACTGCTGGCTGCAGAACAGGAAAATAAAGAGACTGCTGACAGAGAAGTCCATGTTTAAAAGGAACAAAATATATAATAAGATTCAAAAATATTTTTGTTTTTCCTTTTTCGCAATTATAGAGGGAAAAAGTAACCTGTTTTTTAAATGATCAAACATTTTTGTCATAATTAAATTAAAGAAAGATTCACTACATTGAAGGCATGTGTTGGGTTTTGATTACTGTAACATGGAAGGCTGTTTGGCAGGACATCTGAGTTTTGGCATGAACCAAAAATCATAGTCATTCGCTGGATGAGTAATCTCTAAATCCATAAATCCATGAATTGTAACAACAACAACAACAACAACAACAAAAAGAACTATGAGAGTAAAATAGGGGAAACATGGAACAGGTGAACATAATCAGGAAAGCAAACCAATGACATAACAAACAAATATAGGACCAAACATAAAAAAATGTGAAAACAAAAGCACAAAGTCAAAGGGTGAGTTCATGGTGGTTGTTCCTTCGTCATGTTTTATTTAAAAAAAAAAAAAATTAGAATCTGCAAAAGAATGCAGGTCACAGCTTCGTGTACTGGACGGTACACAGTACTTGCCTAATTACTCTAAGGTTGTTTCCTAAACTGCATCTTGCTTTCTTATTCCTAAACCAGATCCAAAAGTGACCTGCTATAGAAACTGATGTTGAGGTTGCAGAACCATGGTAGGCAGAGAGGGGAATGAGGACAGAACAAGGAGCGTCGTTTTATCGTTTTATCGTTGAATCACTACAGACACTGTTAGTGTTGGTTAGTGTAGATAGTCATAAGGGTTAATTACAGCGGACATAAAAGTTCACCCACCCCTGTACAAATGGCAGGTTTTTGTGAAGTAAAAGAATGAAACTAAGATAAATCATGTCAGAACTTTTCTCACCTTTAATGTGAAATTGCAAAATAAGTAAAAAACAACCAGAAACTTGTATAGAGGAAAAAAGAAAAAGAAAAAAACTTACAATAACCTGGCTGCATAAGTGTGCACACCCCTAAACTACTACTTTGTTGAAGCACCTTTTGATTTTATTACACCACTCAGTCTTTTTGGGTAAGAGTCTATCAGCGTGGCACATCTTGACTTGGCAATATTTTCCCACTCTTTCTTGCAAAAACATTCTAGATCCATCAAATTCTAAGGGCATCTCCTGTGCACAGCCCGCTTCAGGTCACCCCACAGATTTTCAGTTGGATTCAGGTCTGAGTTCTGGCTAGGTCATTCAAAAACACCAAAATTCTTTTGGTGAAGCCATTCCTTTGTTGATTTGGATGTATGCTTTGGGTCATTGTCATGCTGAAAAGTGAAATTCCTTTTCATCTTTGGTTTACTAGCAGACACCTGAAAGTTTTGCACTAAAATATGCTGGTATTTGTAGCTATTAATGATTCCCTCCACCTTGATAAATCCCCAGTTCTGGCTGAAGAAAAGCAGCACTAAAGCACGATGCTGCCACCAGCATGCTTCACCGTTGGTATGGTGGTCTTTTGATGATGTGCTTTTTTTTTTGTTGTTGCACCAAACACACCTTTTAGAATTATGGAATTATTATACCTTTTGGAATTGGTCTCACCAGACCATAACACATTTTGCCACATGGACTGGGGTGATTTATTTGGGCTTATTTGGGTTTTCTGTGAGAAAGAGCTTCCGTCTAGCCGCCCTACCCCATAGCCCAGACGTGAAGAATATGAGAGATTGTTGTCACATGCACAGAGTAATCAGTACTTGTCAGGTATTCCTTATCTAGATAGCTCCTTTAATATTGCTGTAGGTCTCTTGGCAGCCTCCCTGGTAAGATTTTGTCTTCTGCTTTTGTAAACTTTGGAGGGACGTCCGGTTCTTGGTGATGTCACTGTGGCACTCCGTTTTCTCTATTTGTTGATGACGGCCTTGATGGTGTTCCATGGTACATTTAATGTTTCGGAAATAATTTTATATCCCTCTCCTGATAGATTGCTTTTGACAGTGAGATACCGTACAGGCTTCGTAAGCTCTTTGCGGACCACGGCTTCAGCAGTCAGAGGAAATCAAGAAGATGTGAAGAAAATCCTACAGAAACAGTTGATCTTTATTTGGGGTTAATCAGAATAATTTTATTGATGACAGCTGTATGATAATTACTTTTGAACATGAGATTGAACGTGATTGGTTAATTCTAAACACAGCCACATCCCCAGTTATAAGGGTGTGCACATTTATGCAACCAGGCTACTCTAAGTTTTTTTTTTTTTTTTCCCCCAAATTTTCACTAAAATGTTTCTCACTTCATTTTTTATAATATTGAGGGTGGAGAAAGTTCTGACATGATTTATCACAAAAACGTGCCGTTTAACAGGGGTGTGTAGACTTTTTATATCCACTGTAGTTAACCCACTTCAAATACTAAATGCTTCTACCCCAGGGGCTGCTTCCACCCTCTTGAGGTCGGTCATGGTGAATATATTTCAAAGGTAGGCTAAATATGTACTGTATATTTATGGTACTTAAATGCTATCTATATCTATATAAAGAAATATTCGGAAATATTCATAATTGGCTTGGACATGCCATTCTTTATGTTTCATTTTGTTAGGTTCTCTCTCTCTCTCGCTACGCTGCAAAATGAAGCGTAGCCTACTTCCGCATTCCACAGAGCGTGTTCCGCCTCCTGACAGAGGGACTCTCGTTTTGTTTACCTTGGCCATGTGCCTGTGTTATTGTGTTCACGTCATGTCTCTGTCCCCGCCTCCTTGTTTCCTCATTGGTTGTTCGTTTAATTTGTGATTATCATTTCCAGGTGTCGCGGATCTAATCTTGTTTAATGTTAATGAACTCTGCTACTTAAAGCCCTGTTTTTGTCCGCTTCAACGCTGTGATCTGTAGTCTTTGTGCCTATGTCTGTAGTTCCGAGTTTGTGGTTCCCGGACCACTTCCTAGTTTTGAATGTTTTTTCTCTGTCTTTTGGATTACTGCTTTTTTCCCGATTTCCTTGTGTTGTGGATTAATGCCTTTTTTGAATAAACTTTGCTGCACTATCTGACGTCTCCCCAGCGCATGCATCCTGACTCCTCTACTCTGACTCTTCAGCCTGCACCGGCTACACATAACACATTTTTTATTTTATACAGTACAATAAGTCAATATTACATGCAATTAATATTTTAATCTGAATTAATGTAATGAATTCAAATATTAAAAAAAAAATCTTCTAGATCATTGTACCTTGATCAGGTCATTGTTTGAAGGCTGGAATGTGAGGCTACTGTTCAAGGCATTGTAAAAGTGCAAGAAGCATTAACAATTATGACCCCTTACTATTAACAGAAACCAATGGCAATGCTATTCTAGATAGAGAATATACAAATTCTTTTTTTTTTGTTATAAATAGCATATTTCTACAATATTGAAAACAAAATGCCCCCAAACATATTTGCTCTGCTGGAACAGGACCACCAGGAGCAGCTGTGTGTGAAGAAGAAAAGAATGAGGTGTGCTATAGCAAACATTAAGTGGGCACAGAAAATTACTACCACCTCATTTGGTGGTTCATCTCGAAAAACAAAATTATTTAAAATCTTATTCAGTTGTTGCAGCACTGACCAAAAATAACATTAGTAATGCCTTGTTTATCCAAGCTGTTTTTACTAGTGGGAGCCTAGAATAGTTTAGAGGGGTTTGGGAGGTCATGGATTCAATCACAGTCGTTTGCATCCTGCCTTCAGTATAACCCCAACAATATTTTAGGAAAAAAACAAAAGCACACACTCATTGTATAACCAATATGCTTGTCTTATCCGGAAAGATAGAGATGTCACAGCACGAAGAATTGATACTTTCAGCTCAGAGCCTACCAACTATTACAACAGTCAGAGATCTTACCAATCTTATCATTACAGATAGTCATCATGATTCACCTGTGTGTTTTGTATGAGTACATACATAACTGATCATTATAATCAATATGGATTCTTCTACATTTTGCAAGGTTTTATTCTAAGGGTTTTTAAGATGTCCACATGGTAAATACACTATAATTAACACACTATAATTAACTACAGTAAATAAAATGTGATGCCAGCCTGTAATAACTGAGATGGTTATGAACAATCATTTTATTTATAGTAAACATAATGATCTAATGTTAAACAGTTGAACAGCTGTCATTTTTACTATCACACAGCATATCCAGAACACTGCTGAATAAAGGCCCTATAATAATAATAATTATTATAATAATAATAATAATAAAAATAATAATAATAATAATAATAAAACTACCACTGTATAACTAATGTTTACCTTCATTTCAGGTCTTATCATGGTCTTATCATATTAAAACGTACATGGACCCTAGCTACGGAATCAAAATCACTCATTTGTCCAAAAATCAGATGTCCTCCCTCCAAAAATGAGGCGTCTTGCTCCCTCTGACCACAAATCAGAGGTACGTCATTGGCTACCAGTGCACTAAATAGTAAATAGAAATTGTACACTGATGTAGGTTACCTGTTGTCATACAGGGTGCACTATTTTACCATAGTATTTATTATGTGATTTCAGACACAGGCTTTACATTTATTTGAAAACAATGATCTCAGGTCACTTTGAAAAGGCAGCATTAATATAAATTTGTTTTTATTTGAAATATTGGTGGTTCTCAAGATCCAGAGCACCCATGGAGCCTCTGGTCATGGTAAAAAAACATCTGTTTTTGTTGTACACTGCCTGTTTCCCTTCCCTTCACCGCAGGCTGTAGAAACTCCTCCATCACAACACTTCAATTTTTAATAAAACCATCCTTGTGTTGAACTGTTCCCTTTGTTTCCTCAGGCGCTCGGGTCTTTGTGGACCAGTCCAGTGTGCTATTGATGTTATTATACACAGTCCAGTGTGTTATTGATGTTATTCTTTATGGCAACAATAAATGGACTGAACCACAGTGTATTATTGACGTGTTTATTGCTACGTATTACTAGAGCCATCATTTTACTGTTATCGCCGTATTGATACAGAGCAGCCGTGCCAATAATACCACACCATACTGAACACGTATAAGGTTTTAATATATTCCAACACTGCAGTTTTATACTTCATACCTGCAATAAACCATTTTCTTAATGAATTAAACTTTACCACTTGCCAGCTGCCAATAAACATGCAGTAATATTTAAAGGACAGCATCTTGTCTCCTGGCTTATCTGCTCACAGTTAATGATGTCAGGGTAGCATATTAATTATTATTATTATAGAAATGCACACACTTGTACATTGGCAATAAATAAATAAATAAATAAAAAATCACTTCATACAAGTATGAATCAGCATTCCTCAGGTTAAGACTCTGTACTTACACCTCCATGACACTAAATTGTATTTGAATTGTAAACTCACTGCAAAAATGAATAACGGCACATTCATCTAATATTTCTCATTATTAAAAAAAAATATTATTACAAATACTCAATTATTAAACATATTTCTAGACATTTTACTAATTTCAGGCTTGAAAATGTCTTGTTTCATTGGCAGATAATTTTGCTTATTCCAAGCATTACTCCAATCCATTCTGGTTCTTGAATCTGATTCTGCACTTTGATCTCTGGTTATATCTGCTCTTTTTCACATTGAGTAGTGTAGTTCTTCAGTTCAGTTAGTGGTTGAGATCATATCTCCATCAGCAGGTGGTTCACTGGTTGATCAGTCTGGTTCTGCATTCCAGTCGATGGACTCCAGTTTTACTCCACTTTGGTTGGTGGTTGAGTTTGGTTTTGCAGTTCAGTTAGCTGTTTGCACCAGTTTTCCACTTTGGACAGCCGTTGAGTCTAGTTCAGGAATTCATTCAGTGCTTCATTTTGCTCCATGGATGTGTCCGATTCTACAGCTGAATTGGTGTTTAACTTTGGTTCTCTTTAGTGGATGGTTGAGTCTGGTTCTACATTTTGGTTGGTGTTTCACTCTAGTTCTCCACTTTGGTCAGTTGTTCAGTCTGGTTCTGCAGTTTGGTTGGTGTTTCTCTCTAGTTCTCCACTTTGGTCAGTTGTTGAGTCTGGTTCTGCAGTTTGGTTGGAGTTTCGCTCTAGTTCTCCACTTTGGTCGGTTGTTGAGTCTGGTTCTGCAGTTTGGTTGATGTTTCGCTCTAGTTCTGCACTTTGGTTAGTTCTGGAATGCCATGAGTGATTCACATACAGGTAAATGGTTCAGTTCTACATATCCGCCAATGGTTCAATCCAGTTCTCTGCTTTGGTTGATAGTTGAACCTGGTTCTGCAGTTTACTAGATGGTTCACTCCGATGTTCCACTTTGGTCAATAATTGAGTCTGGTTATGCAGTCATAATCATCACACAAAACAGTGAAGCCAGCAGGATAATGTAGTTAATGTAGAATACCTTTTTCATGAACAATAGATTTAGGCTGAATCTCCTGTATCAGTGTTTAATAGATCCTATTAAAGAGTACTTCACACACACTATATAGTGCACTATTATACTGACACAGTCTAAAGCACACAAGCATGACCTTGGAGAAAATTATAATATCCAAAACAAACCCAGGATTAATGTGAAACTTAAAACCCAGTCCTGCTCTAATTAAAAATGTGAGCACAGCATCAGCTTCAGGAGTCTCCATGGACAATTTTGCGTCTTTTGTTTGTGCTCTTGGTGTTTGTGTTGTTCTTTTAAGTGACCTTGGTTGGGAGAGGAGTGCCGTACAAATACAGAGAATGAGAGATAGTGAGTGACAGAGAGAAAGACAGGTTGAGAGAAAGACAAAGAGATGAGGTAAATAGAAGCTCTGTACAGTGCTGCACCAGTCGCATCCTAATCAGAGCTGCTGCTTCGCATCCACACACACACACACACACACACACACACACACACACACACACACACACACACACACACACACACAGTATTGATATGTATGTGTGTGGCTCTGTCTGCTCCACCCTTCCCTATATTCTCCTCTTGCTTTGTTTATCTGTCTGTCTGTTCTCTTCTGTCCTTTTTTTGCATCACTATCTTTCTCCATTTGTCTCTCCATATCTCCTTCCTCCTGCTCCCTGTGTCTCTCTTTTCATCTCTGTCTTCTTTCTCCTTATCGTTCATATCGTTCTGTCTGTCTGTCTCACTCTCGCTCCAGCTGTCTTTCCACCTGTCTCTTGTCTCCCATGCTCTCTTACAATGAATGTGTCTATCTATCTGTCTCTCTTTGTGTCTCATTATCTATCCATTTGTCTCTCCATCTCTTTGTTGTGTGTAAGTACATTTCTGTTTGATATCCATGTTTGTATTGTATCCAGAAATCAGAGAAACCTGACCAACGACCCCAAATACAACATTCATTCGTTCATTCATTCATTCATTCATTCATTCATCTTCAGTAAGCGCTTTATCCTGCACAGGGTTTGCAGTGGATCCGAAGCCTTTCCTGGGAGCACTGGGTGCGAGGCAGGAATCCATTCTGGATGGGACACATTTTCACTAACACATTTACACTTAGGAGCAAGTTAGAGTCACCAGAACCCAGAAGTCAGTATTATTCCCATGTCTCTATTTTCCCAGGACCCTAGGTTTCCTGTATTGTATTTTCCCAATGATTTTGTTTCCGAAGCTCTGTATTCCTAACAGTAGTGATTAAAATTGTAGTGATGAAAAAAATATATATCTGTTGAATAAGAGGACATGTAAACAGCAGTAACACTCACTCTGGCCCTTTCTAAAAGCTTTGTCTGAAAGCTGCTACAGTGTAAAGGTGATGCGTTTAATTATTTGTGCACAGGGTTGGTCTCCTGGGTTTTGCCAGTGTTTTGTAATCCAGTTTGAAAGTCTCACAAATGAGGAGCACAGAACAAACAGGGAACAATATGTCTCACTTGGAGACAGTGTGATTCGGGCCATTAGAGATTTAAAAGTTTTATGAGCTGTTATGTACAAAAAAGGCTCAAAGCACACACACACACACACACACACACACACACACACACACACACACACACACACACACACACACACACAAAGTGCGCTGAGCTCTTGCTAAATCTGCCTCCGCTGTATAATCCATTTATCCTACTACATTTTCCTGTTTCTCTGTTTCGGTGTCTGTTATCTCTCTAATTGACAAGACCTTGGAGGCTGCATAAGAACCAGGTGTTATTAGAAATAGCTCCTCTCCACATGTCTCTCTCTGTCCTTCCCCTGGTGTCAGGAAACAACAGGTTCTCTGATGAATGGATCCTAAATTTAGTAAAGGTGACTCACATTGGAAGGCTCCAATTAAAGTAACGAAACAAATATACAGAATGTGATGGGCAGTATGTGCATTCGAACTGAGGGGGGCACGTTCACCCCAGAATGCAACCTCCCATCCCTGAGTCTAAATTGGCCCGTTCCAAAGTGAGTCACATCTCGAGAACTCTGTAGGTTGCCTTATGTTAGTGCACTTGTAAGCCTGGTAAACTGGCTAAAACTAGTTGAGCTTATATACTCACATTGCCCTATATTAAGGCTCTATATTCCAAAATCCCCATGTTCCTCAAGTCCCTATATTTCCATGGCTCTACGTTCCCAAGACTGTATATTCCCAAAGTCTGTATTCCCAGAGGGCTATGTTCTGAGGGCTATGTTCCAATGCCCGTGTTCTCAGGGCTCTATGTTCTCAAGGACCTATATTCCCAGGCTCCCTACGTCTCTATATTCCTAATGCTTGTGTTCCTAGAGCTCTATATTCTTAAGCCTCTATATTCCCAGTGAGTGTAAAACCAGGGCTCTATGTTCCCAAGGTCCTATATTCCCAGGGCTCCATGTTTCCAAGACTCTGTATTTCTAATGCCTGTGTTCCCAGGACACTATGTTCCCAAGGCTCTAGATCACCAATTCCTCTGTTCCAGCAGTTCTATATTCTCATAGCTATACATTCCTGAGGATCTTGGCTCCCAGGGCTCTATGTTCCCAATGGTCTATATTTCCAATGCACTATGTTACCAATGTCTGTGTCCCCAGGGTTCTACAATATCTCACAAAAGTGAGTACACCCCTCACATTTTTGTAAATATTTTATTATATCTTTTCATGGGACAACACTGAATAAATGATACTTTGCTACAATGTAAAGTAGTGAGTGCACGGCCTGTATAACAGTGTAAATTTGCTGTCCCCTCAAAATAACTCAACACACAGCCATTAATGTCTAAACCGCTGGCAACAAAAGTGAGTACACCCCTAAGTGAAAAGGTCCAAATTGGGCCCAAAGTGTCAATATTTTGTGTGGCCACCATTATTTTCCAGCACTGCCTTAACCCTGTTGGGCATGGAGTTCACCAGAGCTTCACAGCTTGCCACTGGAGTCCTCTTCCATTCCTCCATGATGACATCACAGAGCTGGTGGATGTTAGAGACCTTGCGCTCCTCCACCTTCCATTTGAGGATGCTCCACAGATGCTCAATAGGGTTTAGGTCTGGAGACATGCTTGGCCAGTCCATCACCTTTACCCTCAGCTTCTTTAGCAAGGCAGTGGTCGTCTTGGAGGTGTGTTTGGGGACGTTATCATGTTAAAATACTGCCCTGCAGCCCAGTTTCTGAAGGGAGGGGATCATGCTCTGCTTCAGTATGTCACAGTACATGTTGGCATTCATGGTTCCCTCAATGAACTGTAGCTCCCCAGTACCGGCAGCACTCATGCAGCCCCAGACCATGACACTCCCATCACCATGCTTGACTGTAGGCAAGACACACTTATCTTTGTACTCCTCACCTGGTTGCCACCACACACGCTTGACACCATCTGAACCAAATAAGTTTATCTTGGTCTCATCAGACCACAGGACATGGTTCCAGTAATCCATGTCCTTACTCTGCTTATCTTCAGCAAACTGTTTGTGGGCTTTCTTGTGCATCATCTTTAGAAGAGGCTTCCTTCTGGGACAACAGCCATGCAGACCAATTTGATGCAGTGTGCGGCGTATGGTCTGAGCACTGACAGGCTGACCCCCCACCCCTTCAACCTCTGCAGCAATGCTGGCAACACTCATACATCTATTCTGCAAAGCCAACCTCTGGATATGATGCTGAGCACGTGCACTCAACTTCTTTGGTCGACCATGGCAAGGCCTGTTCTGAGTGGAACCTGTCCTGTTAAACTGCTGTATGGTCTTGGCCACCGTGCTGCAGCTCAGGTTCAGGGTGTTGGCAATCTTCTTATAGCCTAGGCCATCTTTATGTAGAGCAACAATTCTTTTTTTCAGATCCTCAGAGAGTTCTTTGCCATGAGGTGCCATGTTGAACTTCCAGTGACCAGTATGAGAGAGAGTGAGAGCGATAACACCAAACTTAACAAACCTGCTCCGCATTCACACCTGAGACTTTGTAACACTAACGAGTCACATGACACCGGGGAGGGAAAATGGCTAATTGGGCCCAATTTGGACATTTTCACTTAGGGGTGTACTCACTTTTGTTGCCAGCGGTTTAGACATTAATGGCTGTGTGTTGAGTTATTTTGAGGGAACAGCAAATTTACACTGTTATACAAGCTGTACACTCACTACTTTACTTTGTAGCAAAGTGTCATTTCTTCAGTGTTGCCCCATGAAAAGATATTATAAAATATTTACAAAAATGTGAGGGGTGTACTCACTTTCTTTTGTGAGATACTGTATATTCCCAAGGCTCTATGGCAGTCTTTCCTGGGCTCTACCTTCTGAATTCATTTATATTCCCAATGCCTGTCTCCAGGGATCAATGTTTCCAAGTCTCTATATCACCAATACCTGTATTCCCAAGGCTCTGTGTTTGTATGGCTCTATTTCTCCAATGGCCGTATTTCCATGGATCTATGTTCCCAAGGTTCTATAGTCCCAAGACTTGTGTTCCCAGGGGTCTATGTTCCCAAGTTTCTATATTCTCAATTCCTCTGGTGCCAGAGCTCTATATTCCCAACGCTTGTGTTCCCTAGGCTCTATGTTCCCAAGGCTCTACATTCTTAATGCCTCTGGTCTCAAGACTCTACATCCCCAGTACCTATGTTTCAAGGGCTATATGTGCCCAGTGTCTGTGTTCTCAGAGCTGTATGTACCCAAGGCTCTATATTCCCAGTGCCTATGTTCCCAGGGGTGTACATTTACATTTATGGCATTTGGTAGACCCCCTTATCCTTGGGGTCTATGCCCCCAATGTTCTATAGTCCCAAGGGGTCTATGTTCCCAAGGCTCTACATCCCCAATACCTGTGTTCACAGGGCTCTATGTTCCCAAGGTTCTATAGTCCCAAGACTTGTGTTCCCAGGGGTCTATGTTCCCAAGTCTCTATATTCTCAATTCCTCTGGTGCCAGAGCTCTATATTCCCAAGGCTTGTGTTCCCTAGGCTCTATGTTCCCAAGGCTCTACATTCTTAATGCCTCTGGTCTCAAGACTCTACATCCCCAGTACCTGTGTTTCAAGGGCTATATGTGCCCAGTGTCTGTGTTCTCAGAGCTGTATGTACCCAAGGCTCTATATTCCAGGTGCCTCTGTTCCCAGGGGTGTACATTTACATTTATGGCATTTGGTAGACCCCCTTATCCTTGGGGTCTATGCCCCCAATGTTCTATAGTCCCAAGGGGTCTATGTTCCCAAGGCTCTACATCCCCAATACCTGTGTTCACAGGGCTCTATGTTCCCAAGGTTCTATAGTCCCAAGACTTGTGTTCCCAGGGGTCTATGTTCCCAAGTCTCTATATTCTCAATTCCTCTGGTGCCAGAGCTCTATATTCCCAAGGCTTGTGTTCCCTAGGCTCTATGTTCCCAAGGCTCTACATTCTTAATGCCTCTGGTCCCAAGGCTCTACATCCCCAGTACCTGTGTTTGAAGGGCTATATGTGCCCAGTGTCTGTGTTCTCAGAGCTGTATGTACCCAAGGCTCTATATTCCCAGTGCCTATGTTCCCAGGGGTGTACATTTACATTTATGGCATTTGGTAGATGCCCTTATCCTTGGGGTCTATGCCCCCAATGTTCTATAGTCCCAAGGGGTCTATGTTCCCAAGGCTCTACATCCCCAATACCTGTGTTCACAGGGCTCTATGTTCCCAAGGTTCTATAGTTCCAAGACTTGTGTTCCCAGGGGTCTATGTTCCCAAGTCTCTATATTCTCAATTCCTCTGGTGCCAGAGCTTTATATTCCCAAGGCTTGTGTTCCCTAGGCTCTATGTTCCCAAGGCTCTACATTCTTAATGCCTCTGGTCCCAAGGCTCTACATCCCCAGTACCTGTGTTTGAAGGGCTATATGTGCCCAGTGTCTGTGTTCTCAGAGCTGTATGTACCCAAGGCTCTATATTCCCAGTGCCTATGTTCCCAGGGGTGTACATTTACATTTATGGCATTTGGTGGATGCCCTTATCCTTGGGGTCTATGCCCCCAATGTTCTATAGTCCCAAGGGGTCTATGTTCCCAAGGCTCTACATCCCCAATACCTGTGTTCACAGGGCTCTATGTTCCCAAGGTTCTATAGTCCCAAGACTTGTGTTCCCAGGGGTCTATGTTCCCAAGGCTCTACATCCCTAATACCTGTGTTTCAAGGGCTCTATGTTCCCAAGGTTCTATATTACCAGTGTTTGTGTTCTCAGAGATGTATGTACCCAAGGCTCTATATTCCAAATGTTCCCAGGGGTCTATGTCCGCAAGGTTCAATAGTCCCAAGGCTTGTGTTCCTTTGAGTCTATCCTCCCAAGGCTCTATATTCCCAATGCCTCTGATCTCAGGGCTCAATATTCCCAAGGCTTGTGTTCCCAGGCGTCTATGTTCCCTAAGCTCGATATCCCCTATGCCTGTGTTCCCATGGATCTGAAATGCAGCTGTTCCAGGAGCTTGTGTTTCCAAGGGCTCTGCATTTTTTGGTGGCACACAACAATGAGCACACAATACCTGACCTGTGCTTCACTCAGAACATTACAGCTGGCCATTACTACTGGTTTTACTTTTTTTTGTGATTGACAGTCATAAAAATCTAATATACTGTATATATGACATGCTATATGTGAACATGAGGTCCACAGACATCAAATTTTTATTCTTGCACTTGTAGTCCATTTTGCAATATGGTTTAAAGGAAATGAAAATGAAATAAGGTCACAACTTGCTGGATGGACAGTAGAGGACAGATTCATCATAGACATCTTCTAAACATAAAGACCTATATGGGTTCATGCATAGAGCAACACTCATTTCTGAATGAGATATTTATTTACAGCTTTCTCAGAAAAAAAGAATAAAAAATAAAAAATTTTGTCTGTTTTTGTTGTTGTAGTTTTTGATATGTATTCCGAAGGAATTTTTTCAGATATCCAATCAAGTTTCCTATTAAGTATCCTATTACACATACAGCCGTGGCCAAAAGTTTTGAGAATGACACAAATATTCATTTTTACAAAGTCTGCTGCTTCAGTTTTTATGATGGCAATTTGCATATACTCCAGAATGTTATGAAGAGTGATCTGATGAATTGCAATTAATTTCAAAGTCCCTCTTTGCCATGAAAATGAACTTAATCCCAAAAAAACATGTCCACTGCATTTCAGCCCTTCCACAAAAGGACCAGCTGACATCATGTCAGTGATTTTCTCGTTAACACAGGTGAGAGTGTTAATGAGGACAAGGCTGGAGATCACTCTATCATGCTGATTGAGTTAGAATAACAGACTGGAAGCTTTAAAAGGAGGGTGGTGCTTGAAATTATTGTTCTTCCTCTGTTAACTATGGTTACCTGTAAGGAAACACGTGCAGCCATCATTGCTTTGCACAAAAAGGGATTCACAGGCAAGGATATTGCTGCTAGTAAGATTGCACCTAAATCAACCATTTATCGGATCATCAAGACCTTCAAGGAGAGAGGTTCAACTGTTGTGAAGAAAGCTTCAGGGCGCCCAAGAAAGGCCAGCAAGTGCCAGGACCGTCTCCTAAAGTTGATTCAGCTGCGGGATTGGGGCACCACCCCAATGCTCAGGAATGGCAGAAGGCAGGTGTGAGTGCGTCTGCACACACAGTAAGGCGAAGACTTTTGGAGGATGGCCTGGTGTCAAGAAGGGCAGCAAAGAAGCCACTTCTCTCCATGAAAAACATCAGGGACAGACTGCTATTCTGCAAAAAGTACAGGGATTGGACTTCTGAGGACTGGGGTAATGTCATTTTCTCTGATGAATCCCCTTTCCGATTGTTTGGGGCATCTGGAAAAAAGCTTGTCCGGAGAAGAAAAGGTGAGCGCTACCATCAGTCCTGTGTCATGCCAACAGTAAAGCATCCTGAGACCACTCATGTGTGGGGTTGCTTCTCAGCCAAGGGAGTGGGCTCACTCACAATTTTGCTTAAGAACACAGCCATGAATAAAGAATGGTACAAAAACATCCTCAGAGAACAACTTCTCCCAACCATCCAAGAACAGTTTGGTGATGAACAATGCCTTTTCCAGCATGATGGGGCACCTTGCCACAAGGCAAAATGATAAGGAAGTGGCTCGGGGAACAAAACATGGACATTTTGGGTCCATGGCCAGGAAACTCCCCAGACCTTAATCCCATTGAGAATTTGTGGTCAATCCTGAAGAGGCGGGTGGACAAACAAAAACCCACAAACTCCGACAAACTCCAAGCATTGATTATGCAAGAATGGGCTGCCATCAGTCAGAATGTGGCCCAGAAGTTGATTGACAGAATGCCAGGGCGAATTGCAGAGGTCTTGAAAAAGAAGGGTCACCACTGCAAATATTGACTCTTTGCATAAACTTCATGTAATTGTCAATAAAAGCCATTGACACTTATGAAATGCTTGTGATTATACTTCAGTAACAGTTAGTAACATCTGACAAAAAGATCTAAAAACACTGAAGCAGTAGACTTTGTGAAAATTAATATTTGTGTCATTCTCAAAACTTTTGGCCACGGCTGTATGTTAGCCAGCTAGCTAGTATTAGAACCGAAGAGCATGAATGATTTTAATATAACCTAAAAATCATATCAGGTTGAATAATGAATGTGAAAAAACTGTGACATTAAACAAGTGGATAAAAGAAAGTATGAATGATGCATTTCAATATATTGACTGAATGACATGCCAAAATTTTTCCATGTATAAACTAAAAGATTTCTAGAAAGTTCCTGTTGGATGTTAAATACAAAAAGGGCTCAAATTAGAACTAATGCAGAAAAAAACAAATAATGTAAATTCCATCAAAAAGGCATAAGGCCACAGCATTTTATTTATGTCAGATCTGATTTACATAACCATCTCCTGCATGCTTTTTCTGTAATGACCTAATGAGCAGCAGGTCATGAGGTTGATAATCAGAGAACCTCCATCTCCATAATGATATAAATTCTCAGCTGGAGCAGTGAAAGTGCAGTAGAGTTGGAGAGAGGGCGACAAACCATTTCAGGATTGCATTTGTAGAATGGGTGCTCAAAGGGATCATAAATTACTAGGTCAGTCCATATGACACATGCGTGTAAATTGTGTTGTTTGTCATACAGTATGTCCCAGTGATGAGGATATGAGTAATTACACTGGCAGGTAGTATATAATCATAGGACATGCACTCAACACAGTGTGATAACTGCATATTGTTAAAGCATGAGGGAGTCATAAAATTGAACAGAAACACATCAAACGCTTTAATTCAATTCAACACCAAGAGAATCATCACACCAAATAAACATACCAAAAATCTTATAGAAAGTTTTGATTAAACCCGATCAGGGAAATTAATTTCAGTGCAGCAGTGTTGACTGTCTGCTTAAAACGTGACAATCTGAAAATCTCATTGGAGTACTGAACATTACCATGCAACTGAAAACGAATAAAACACTCTGTGTGTGGTGCTGTTATAGTAAAATAATCAACAGTAGGGTGACGTGATGAAGCGGAGTTACAGTTACTGCAGCGATTATTTTCCTATAACAAGCATGTCTTCAAAGTGTTTTATTCCTCTTATATCACAGCAATTTATCATGTATTAAAGAAGAACACATCATGCTTTTTATCCGTTTATAGTTACACAAATGTTGTGAAATGTTGGAAAACCAATTCGTTCCTGTTCATAATAGCAGCCATAAACAGTCGCTATAGAAACGATAATGTGTTAGAACGAGCATGTTAATATAAACCTGTGATTTGCAGCTGCGCTACTGTCAGAGCTGCTGTTATAGAAAACTAATCAACACCTTCTGACCAATCACAATCCAGAATTCAACAGCAATATGATATAAGACTCAGTCTGATTCACTAAATTAGCCAAGAATGCGTTTAGATGCAAGGCGAGTATTTATGTAGGATCATTAATAAGCATTAAAATATAAAAACAAAATATTCATTAATGGTGAATATTTTATGAACCATTACAGAATACACAATTCTATAATGATTAAAAAAATACTATACATTAGTGCAGTCTAAACACATATAATGTTAAACATATCTAAAGACTGACTGTGCTGTTAGTGTTTAAGTGAAAATTATGGGGTTTTAAATGAAGGAGCCACAGCTGATGTACTCAGACTCACATTAATAATAAGTAATGGCACTTAGACCACATGCTGTTCATGTAGCTTGTGGCCTCTTGTCATGTCATGATGTGGGTGTGTGGGTGTGGGGGTGTGTGTGCGGGTGTGTGTGTGTGTACATGTCTGACATCTTAATAATTAATTAATAACCCGAGAGAGTGTGGGAGCGAGAAAGAGAGGTGCATCTCTATAATGACATTTCTGAACAGGATACACACTGTGTGTGTGTGTGTGTGTGTGTGTGTGTTAGATTGCACTTGTCAGCTCTTAACAAAGTCTGCTTCTACTCTATTATACAACTAAAAGAAGAACAGCGTGTGTGGTGGTGTGCAGTGCAGACTCATCACCCTCTCTTGATCTTCATCGCTGTTCCACCAGTCAGCACATTTGCTCAGTGTACAGGACCTCATAGACTTCCTATGAAAAGTGTGTATAATTCTGCATTAGAGAGATAGATAGATAGAGAGAGAGAGAGAGAGAGAGAGAGAGAGAGAGAGAGAGAGAGACTGGATCTGTTTCCCATCACATAACCAAGAAATAAATTTACTTCTTTTTCCACCTACAGTGGGCGAAAAAAGTATTTGATCCCCTGCTGATTTTGTACGTTTGCCCACTGACAAAGAAATGATCAGTCTATAATTTTAATGGTAGGTGTATTTTAACAGTGAGAGACAGAATAACAACAAAAAAAATCCAGAAAAACGCATTTCAAAAAAGTTATAAATTGATTTGCATTTTAATGAGGGAAATAAGTATTTGACCCCTTCGACTTAGTACTTGGTGGCAAAACCCTTGTTGGCAATCACAGAGGTCAGACGTTTCTTGTAGTTGGCCACCAGGTTTGCACACATCTCAGGAGGGATTTTGTCCCACTCCTCTTTGCAGAGATCCTCTCCAAGTCATTAAGGTCTCGAGGCTGACGTTTGGCAACTCGAACCTTCAGCTCCCTCCACAGATT
The DNA here is from genome assembly GCA_023630585.1 of Cranoglanis bouderius. Classification (NCBI taxonomy): domain Eukaryota; kingdom Metazoa; phylum Chordata; class Actinopteri; order Siluriformes; family Cranoglanididae; genus Cranoglanis; species Cranoglanis bouderius. The sequence goes on along the minus strand of CM042564.1, from coordinate 2,605,611 downwards.
TTCTATGGGATTAAGGCCTGGAGACTGGCTAGGCCACTCCAGGACCTTAATGTGCTTCTTCTTGAGCCACTCCTTTGTTGCCTTGGCTGTGTGTTTTGGGTCATTGTCATGCTGGAATACCCATACACGACCCATTTTCAATGCCCTGGCTGAGGGAAGGAGGTTCTCACCCAAGATTTGATGGTACATGGCCCCGTCCATCGTCCCTTTGATGCGGTGCAGTTGTCCTGTCCCCTTTGCAGAAAAACACCCCCAAAGCATAATGTTCCCACCTCCATGTTTGACAGTGGGGATGGTATTCTTGGGGTCATAGGCAACATTCCTCCTCCTCCAAACATGGCGAGTTGAGTTGATGCCAAAGAGCTCGATTTTGGTCTCATCTGACCACAACACTTTCACCCAGTTCTCCTCTGAATCATTCAGGCAAACTTCAGACAGGCCTGTACATGTGCTTTCTTAAGCAGGGAGACCTTGTGGGCGCTGCAGGATTTCTGTCCTTCACGGCACAGTGTGAGATCCTCCCGTGTAGTTCTGGGCTGATTCCTCACCGTTGTCATGATCATTGAAACTCCACGAGGTGAGATCTTGCATGGAGCCCCAGACCGAGGGAGACTGACAGTTTCTTCCATTTGCGAATAATCACACCAACTGTTGTCACCTTCTCACCAAGCTGCTTGGCGATGGTCTTGTAGCCCATTCCAGCCTTGTTTAGGTCTACAATCTTGTCCCTGACATCCTTGGACAGCTCTTTGGTCTTGGCCATGGTGGAGAGTTTGGAATCTGATTGATTGATCGCTTCTGTGGACAGGTGTCTTTTATACAGGTAACAAACTGAGATTAGGAGCACTCCCTTTAAGAGAGTGCTCCTAATCTCAGCTCGTTACCTGTGTAAAAGATACCTGGGAGCCAGAAATCTTGCTGATTGATAGGGGATCAAATACTTATTTCACTCATTAAAATGCAAATCAATTTATAACTTTTTTGAAATGCGTTTTTCAGGATATTTTTTTTTTTTTTTTGTTATTCTGTCTCTCACTGTTAAAATACACCTACCATTAAAATTATAGACTGATCATTTCTTTGTCAGTGGGCAAACGTACAACATCAGCAGGGGATCAAATACTTTTTCCCTCACTGTATATAGCAACCAACAACATTCAAGTGAGAAACAAAAAGAAATGTTTTATAGGAAAAATATTTGTTGACTTGGATTTGTGATTTGGGTTGTTATTGCGCTGGAAGGTGAAAATTTTCTTCATCATCATCATCAGGCCTACATGTTTTGTGCCAGAACAGATTGGTATTTGGAGCTATCAATGATTCCCTGTATAGAGCCTCAGCCTCATAGGATGATGATGCCACCACCATGCTTCACTGTCTTTTTTTGTGCCAAGCATATTTTTATGCCTAAAAAGTTGTACCTTGGTCTCAGCAGACCAGAACATTTAGGGGGGGCTTGGATGTTTTTCTTTTTTCATGAGAAATGGCTTCTGTCATAGCCCTGACAGGTGAACAATAAGAGAGAATGTTGTCACATGCAGGGACCAGTACTTTCCAGATATTCCTGCAGCACCTTTAATGTTGCTGTATGTCTCTTGGCAGCCTCTCTGATAAGTTTAATTCTTGTCTTTATGTCAAATTTGGAGGGATGTACTATTCATTTCACCATGGTTCCACATTTTCTCCAGTTGCTGATGCCTTCACAATGTTCCATGGTCACCTAATGTTCTGGAAAATCTTTTGTACCCTTCTCCTGATTGATACAGTTCAACACTGAGATCCTGTACATGCTTTGTAAGCTCTTCGTGGAGCAGGCTACAGCAGTGGGGTGAAACCAAGAAGATTTGGGGTTAATCAGAATCACTTCATTGATGACAGGTGCATGATCAATTCTGTGAAAACGGCTCAAGCTAGCTTTTTTTTTTTCTGTTTTCCAAAATAAATGCCCCCTGAAATCAAAATGGTTGAAATTCGACTTCAGCTCAAACATGTACAGCATAACACACAGCAGCTGTTTCATTCAGGGTCGGGGCATGACTAGGTGTAACTCGAACCCTGTTGGCTGTTGAATAAATCACTCAAGCACGTCTCTAATTTTGACTTCCTGTTTCTGAAGGACATACTGTAACAAACAGAATGAAATCATGGTGCTAAAGCTGTTTCGTGGGGACTTTGGGACCCATGATGATTCTGTGAGGATTGTGATCGACAAATCAGAGTTCTGCACTATTTCCCACAGTACCTTGACATAAGGAGAACCAAATTCAACACAGATACTCGATTACATGGCTCACATGGTAGTGGAAACAGCGACCCGATGTTCGGATCATGTTTTTTTTTTTTTTTTACTGAACTCTATATACCACAGGTTTCTCTTCCTCTTTCTCTATTCTCGCTCTTTACCTTTCCCCTGTTCCGCTGGCTCCAGATGTGTGTGCTAAGCCCTGAGCAGTTGTGTGTGTGTGTGTGTGTGTGTGTGTGTGTGTGTGTGTGTGTGTGTGTGTGTGTGTGTGTGTGTGTGTGTGTGTGCTCAAAGTAAGATAAATTGGGATGAATGTAAGCTCGTAGATGAACGTCTGGTGCTCAGGTGCTTAGTGTTCACTTAAGGCCAGCGGCATAATGACTGATCTTTTCTCCCCATTGGGTTCGTTAACACTGGAATAAAACAGATACAACACACACACACACACACACACACACACACACACACACACACACACACACACACACACACACACACACAGCTGCTTGGTGCTCAGCTATGGTAGAAACAAACAGCTGCCTCTAATCTGCACTGTGTGTGTTTGTAAAACAGTTTGTGGGAAACTTGTGTGTATGTAAATTTCTAATCGCAGCTCTTACACAAGTGTGTATGAAAAGGGATTATGCATAAAAGACAAAGAAAAAAAAAGACAGAATTAAAAAGAGATCTGATAAATGATCATAAATGATCCAATAATATTCTAAAAATATTCAAACAACATACAGTTTGACCTTGTGTGCATGGAAAAAAAAAACCTTGGAAACTCATCACTGCACACTACGTATATGCTAAAGTGTACGTCTCTAACAATTCTCCAGTGAATCCCCTAATATAATTCTATCTACAGTGCCCTCCACTAATATTGGCTGTTGTTCAAAAAATTCACAAAAATACTCTTCTAAATTACTCTGTTAAATATAGGAGTGCAAAAATTATTGGCATCCCTATGAATTCATATGAGAAAAATATATTTGAAGAATATTCCCATTGATGTTTGAATTTTTTTTTGTACGCCTGGGTGACTAGGAACAGGAAATCGTTCAATGACTTCCTGTTTCACAGGGGTATAAATATGAGGTAACACATAGGCCAAATTCCCTTACTCACTCATAACAATGGGTAAGACCAAGGAATATAGCTGTGATGTGCGGCAAAAGGTTGTTGAGCTTCACAAAATGGGAAGTGGCTATAAGGAAATAGCACAAGCATTGAAAATGCCCATTTCCACGATCAGGGCAATTATTAAGAAGTTCCAGTCAACTGGAAATGTTATGAATCAACCTGGAATTGGACGTGAGTCTATATTGTCTCAATGCACTGTGAAGCGGATGGTTCGAGTGGCCCAAAAAATCACAGCTGGAGAATTACAGAAGTTAGTTGCGTCTTGGGGTCAGAAAGTCTCCAAAACTACAATCTGAAGTCACCTACATCACCACAAGATGTTTGGAAGGGTTTCAAGAAAAAAGCCTCTACTCTCATCCAAAAACAAACTCAAGCGTCTTCAGTTTGCCAGACACTACTGGACCTTCAAATGGGATCGGGTTCTATGGTCAGATGAAACCAAAATAGAGCTTTTTGGCAATAAACACCAGAGGTGGTTTTGGAGCACACAGAGAGGTAGCCATATGGAAAAGTACCTCATGCCCACGATTAAATATGGTGGTGGCTCTTTAATGTTTTGGGGCTGTTTTTCTGCCAGAGGACCTGGACATTTTGTTAGGACACATGGCATCATGGACTCAACTATCAAATATCAACAGAAATTAAATTAAAACCTGACTGTCTCTGCCAGAAAGCTTCAAATGGGCCATGGTTGGATCTTCCAGCAGGACAATGATCCAAAACATACATCAAAATCAACACAAAAATGGTTTACTGACCACAAAATCAAGGTCCTGCCATGGCCATATTTAGGCTATATTGGCTCATATTTACCAAGGGTGCCAATACTAGTGGAGGGCAGTATATGAAGCTATCATTTGCATGCTACCTGCATACTTATCAGCCTATACCCTGCGCTTTCAGAAACCAATGCCCAGTGAATTTGGGCAGAAATCTTTCATGGTTGCTTTCTTCAGAAAGTTATGAAGCTACGTTTTTTTTTATTTTTTATATTCCTCTTAATGACTTTGAACACAAAGTCATTGAAAATGTATCTACTACTTTGGGATACTGTTAAAGTTTTGAAACAAAACAAAAATCAGTTTACAATCCTGTTCCACTTTATTCTTGTGTGTGTGTGTGGCCCTCAGTATGTTGCTCTAATCTTGTATCTGACTAATGTATGTGCATACATTATTGTGTGTGTAATGAGGTGTGTGTAATGGTGAGGCCATTTTGGCAAGATAAATAGATATGGCTAATCTCCAGATTTTTATCTCAGCGAAGATGAATAAAAATGTTATTACAGACATCACCCAGTGAAACTAATCCTGTTCAGATAGGTCAATCAAGAAAAGGATAGACAAGGACAATAAAAGGTGACAACTGGAGTACTACAAGGATCTATGCCCCCCCTTTTCAATAATCTGTACTCTATCACCGTTTTGTCAGCTGATGCTATTCAGATAATGCCATTATCTCAACCTCTTTCCTTCTGGAGGACAGCTTAGCCACCCATTTTACCTGTGACCACATCGCTACTGGTATATTGCCTTAAACTGGGGCAACAATCAACAACCCTCAAGACTTCAAACAGCACGTCACTGCTACCATCAAGCTCTACCAGGAACCCAGAGATAACTTGGAAGGAATCTTGGAAAAGTTAGCAGTCTGCCTTGTTTTGTGTGAAATACATCCAGATCGCTGTCATTTTGTGTCATCTGGTCATTAACGTGACCCTAGGCTTATGGCACACAGTATCAGCTAGTATCAGATGTTGGTACTGGAGCACAAATATTGGACTGATATGGCATACTAGCACCAGAATCAATGCACCCCTAGTTATTAGTGTGTATCATTACACACATCAGGACTACCTTATGTAAGGAAGAAACACTTGATGTGGTGCTGTTCTAAAAAAAAAAAAGAAGTAATCAATGATGGGGTGGTTTAAAGCAGAGTTACTGTTCAAAAGTACCTTTAGATGGAAAAAATGGAGCTACATGGTGAGATTTCCTCTTTCCACTCAGCATGAATCAGGACGTCTCTTTGTATTTGTGTTGCTTATTTGACCTCATCAGATCCCTTGTTCTGAGAAACCCCATCTGTCTGAGCATTTCCCCAACTTCACGGGGTGTAAAACGCTTCCAGAATGTCTGGCGTGATGACTGATGACTGCTCCCTCAGTGGGTGTGTGTGTGTGTGTGTGTGTGTGTGTGTTGGGCGCTGGAGGCGATGTGAGCTTGATTAGCAGCTATGTGTTTGTTTACACCAGCAGGTGGAGAGCAGAACAGTGTGAGGTCAGGGTGGTGGTGTATTCAGTTGGATGTGTGTGCGCGTGTGTGTGCGTGCGTGCGTGCGTGTGTGTGTGTGTGTGTGTGTGTGTGTGTGTGTATGTTCTGGGGTTACACATCATGTCTGACAGATTTCCTTACAAAGCCGAAGGTTTTGGCAGCAAGTGCACCCTGGAGGCAACATCCCTGATGAAGATGCTGTTAGCTGAATATATATATATATATAAATATAATATATTATATATATATATAAATATAAATATATATATATATATATTTTCAAATATCAATAAAGAACATCAATTCATCCATTTTCTGTACCACTTATTCTACACAGGGTCACGTGGAGCCTATCTCAGTGGACTTAGGGCACAAGGCAGGGGACACCCAGGATGGGGTGCAAACCCAGCTCAGGGCACACTCGCACACTACGGACAATTTAGAGATGCCAATCAACCTACAAACACATGTCTTTGGACTGCGGGAGGAAACCAGAATACCCAGAGGAAATCCCTGAAGCATGAGGAGAACATGCAAACTCTGCACACACAGGGCAGAGGTAGAAATCAAACCCCCAACCTCAGAAGTATGAGGCAAATGTGCTAACCACTAAGCAAAGGACAATTTGTACTGTATTTTCATTATATTCTCTTTGTTTATGGGTATTCAGGTAGTGTCATGATGCGAGTCCATGGAGCCATATGCAAATGCAGAACTTGTTCATTTTAAGGACAAGGACTAAGGACGAGGATGGAAAAAACAAAAACAGAATACCGGGATAACCAGAAACTAAGAAAACAAGACTAATCAAACTTAAACTATCAAAAATAGACTATGCATAGTACAAACAATATCAACTGCAAATAAAACAACCACAAAACACAACATAACCTGAACACAATGCTCCAGCAACAAAGGAAAGAAAACTGGGACCTAAAATAGGGTAACTAATCAAGAAAAAATACAAACAGGTGAGCATGGTAAAACAAGAAATGAGGAAGACAACAGAAGAAGTTGTTCTGCAAGGACAGTCAGGGTGCCCTCTAATGGCCCAAGGTGGAAATGCCCCTGGGGGCCGTGACAGGTAGGGTGCATTTGAAGATCACTAACATAGAAGGAACTCAGGACAAATAGAAGCATAAGGTGGTTCAGGTTGGATACAAATGTAGGGTTATTAAAACAGACAAGTAATTCAAAAGGCACAGGCCAGGAGAGTAGCAAACAGTGTTAACAAGGACAAAAAGCAAGAATCAATGTAGCAAAACAGATCTTAATCAAAAACATAAGTGCAAACAACTAAACAAAGGCTTGGAATTGTTAGTAGTACAAACTACGAGTGAGCTGAGTTGATGAGGTTTGTAGTCCATGTGGCTGATGGGAAATTGAGCTGGAATCTGGAGTGTTGCGATGTCATGGTGGATTCTTGGAAATGGCGTTTGTGTCGGAAGCAGATAGTGACATGACAGTTTGAGGTAGGGCCATCTGAGAGGAAGGTAATGAAGGCACTACCATAGATGGAAGGGCACTACTGTAGAAGGGAACTTAGTAGCAGGTGAATTTGGGGAGCACTACTGTCAAGGGGAGCTTGAGCGTGCATCTGAAGGGCAAATTTGAAAGGCACTGCTGTAGATTAGAAGTTGAAGGAGGGTGCATTTGGAAGGGAACTCTAGGGAGGGAACTACTTGAGATGAACCTGAATGAGAAAAGCATTGGAAGGGGAGTGATGTAGAGAAGAACTTAAGGAAGGGTACATATGTAGTGCACTACCTGATAAGGAAAAGAGGGGCACATTTGCAGGGCATGTCTGAAGGGAATTTGAGGAAGGGTGCATACAGTATGTGAAGGTCATATTCTTGGAGGGAATTGCAAAGGAAACTCTAGTGAGGGCGCCTTTTAAACTTGAACATGCCAATGAATCAAGTAACGAGGTTTGTAGTTTGCGTGACTGATGGAAAATTGAGCTGGAATCAGGAGTGTTGTGATGTCATGGTGGATTCTGGGAAATAGAGCTCATGGAGGATGCAGACAGTGACAGCTTTAGCATAGAAGATATTTGAGGTAGGGCCATCTGAGAGGACGGTAAGGAAGGCACAACTATAGATGGAAGGGCACTATTATAGAAAGGGAACTCAGAAGCAGGTGCATTTGGGGAGCACTTCTGTCAAGTCGAACTTGGGGGAGAGCACATCTGAAGGAAACTGCTGTAGATGTTAAACTGAGGGAGAATATATTTAGAAGGGAACTCTAGGCAGGGAACTATGTGAGTTGAGAACTCAAACAAGACAAGCATTAGAAGGGGACCTCTGTAGAAAAGATATAGAGGGAGGGTATATTTGAAAGGCACTATCTCAGAAGAAGAACCCGGGGCACCTTTGAAGGGAACTTATGGATGCATGCATTTACTGTATGAAGGAATTACAAAGGAAAATCTAGGAAGGGTCCACAGTGGGTTCATTTTGAAGAGCACTATGTAGAAGGGAACTCAAGGGAGGGTGCATTTTTATTGGCACAACTGTACATGAGACTTTGAGGGAGGGTACATTTGAAAGGCGATACTGTATAAGGGACCTCTTGGAAGGGAACTATGCAAGATGAACTTGAACTAGAAGAGCATTTGTATGGGGACTTCTGTAGAAAAGAGCTTGAGAGAGAGTATATTTTACAGGCACTACCTGAGAGGAGAACAAGATGGAAGAAGTATTTGAAGGGCACTACCACAGAAGGAAAGTCACATTTGAAGGGCACATTTAAAGGAAATTAAGCACTAAGGGAGGGTGAATGCGTCAAAAATGTTTGATGTGCATTAAACATATGTATGTACACACAAACACAAAAACAAATGGTAGCAAGTTAGAACCAAGTTTGACTTCCTGTGTGCTTTTGTACATGATGAGCCCAGTCCTCAAAAGCACTCTCTGTTAATTACACAGCCAGTGGTGTAATTAAAACTTACCCAGCTCTCATGTAGAGCTAGCTAAAAGCTTTATGAGAGGTTTCTCTCTCTCTCTCTCTCTCTCTCTCTCTCTCTCTCTCTCTCTCTCTGTTTGTGTGTATGTTTTTTGCATGGTTTTGTATGATGTTCTTCTTGTGCATCGCATCCTCTTCACTCGCCTTCTTAATGGACCGAAGACATTGTAGGATGAAAAGCTGGTCGACATAACTGTGTCTTTATGGGGACCAGGTTTTGCTCCTCATGAACCTTTCTCATGGGTACTTAAAATGTTTTAGGAGTTTAATAATCCTGGTCTTCATGAATGTATTTGTATTCATATTTTAGGAACTATATCTGTGTTCATCTCTTAATGGTTTCACACCTACCTCGTGGAGACTCAATTCATTCTTGTCCCCATAAGAGTCCCTATTCTGTATCCTGAAGATATTCTGCAAATACCACCTAAGGGTTTTTCACACACACACACACACACAGTGTTTAGTCCATTTGAATGGTATGTTCTTCCCCTCAGGTCCGAGAGTCAGATGGTCTCAGACCGCTTTCTTGTGTATGAAAGCATTTTAACTCTGAATCGACTTGACTGCAGGAGCTGCATAAAACATGCCATGTGCTTTGTGTTGCAGTATTTTTTTTTTTTTGTAGCTTCTAAACTGAGCCAAAGGACACAGAGCTGGAGTACTGCAGAAATGCCACGTTTTCTGGAGATTTGAAAATAAACGCTGGATGTGATTTATGTAATTCTCTCCTAATTTATTTAGTTCTGGTGTTTTCATAAATTGTCCTACCTTTCCTTTGTCAGTTGTCCTTACTGTGCATGCACACATCACTTCACTTTTGTACGAGTATAATTTCATGCTTCTTCATATATTTTAATGCTGGGATAATTTTCCAAAAAGGTCACAGTAATAAAGTACATAAAACAGCACAACAATACACACACTACTGAAGGACGGTCTGATAAAGCAGTACTCTTTGTTAGGCTCTGTGTTCTCTGAGTGATTTTTTGTGATTCCTACTCTCACTCGATAGACGTTTGTTTACCTTTTTTTCATTGTCATATTTCTGAGCAATGAATGAAAGAGATTTTTGAGGAGGTCTTTAGCTCTTCATGCCCCTCAGACAATTTTTTTTTTTGCTTTTGTATTAAATGAATGCATAACACTGAAATGTAATCAAACCATATAGCAAACGGACCAAGAGAATCAATTTCACTCGGATTCAGACTCGACAAATGGACTAAAAGGCATGAAAGTGCTGTGAGACAGAAGGACAGAGGTGTGTCCAGACTGTTTTTAGATGATGAGCAGAAAGGGTTTCAAGATGGCCATGAGGAACATCGATTAGTTATATTAACACCTACATAAGGCCTTTATGAGCATTGCATAACCTGTTTATGAAGCAACATTGGACAATTTAAGAAAGGTTTGTGATCAAAATTCTTACTATCATTTTTTTTTACTTAAGTTTATCTCACAAGTCATTAGCTTTTCCTAACAATTTTATAAAGTGGTAGAAGGTGTACAAAAGCCTTATATGAGAACATTAAATGGCAAACATTTTTATGGTTTATTTATGCTTATGTTCTTTGCTGAGAAACAGAGTGTAGGTTTGTGCTGAATGTCTTCTGTGTGTGTGTGTGTGTGTGTGTGTGTGTGTGTGTGTGTGTGTGTGTGTGTGTGTGTGTGTGTGTGTGTCTTATTGTAATTTGCCCTTTAATATATCCTCCTGCATAATGTATAGTCTATCAGGAGTGGGTGTTAAACTGTTTGCTTTCGCTAATCACATCAAAGTGATAGACCAGCGAATGCCTGACAATCTCTTCCTCCTGTTCTCCTCATGTTATGTTCTTCTTTTACCCTCTCGTTCTTTCATTCATTTACATTTTCACTCATTCATCTGAATCCAACCCAAGCATCAAGAACAAAGTACAAAGAGCCAAAGTTCTGTTCAAGAAACTTTCTACCGACAGACCAGAAACAAGAACTGAAGAAGCAGCAGCTAAACACAAGCTGGATTAACAACTAATATCCCACAGCACTGCTGAATTCTGGATTGTGATTGGTCAGAAGGTTTTCTATAACAGCACCTCTGACAGTAGTGCAGTTGCAAATCACAGGTTTATATTAATGCGCTCGTTCTAATACGGTATCGTTTCTATAGTAACAGCTCATTCACAGGGACTCGTACGCCGGACGCTCCACATAAAAAAAAAACACCCCAAAAACGTGTGTCATCGTTGATATGTAGGGAGATACTTATGTAACAATTATGGAAGGAGTCTCCAGTGTCAGTGCTTTGTAACAGTCAGAGGTAAAGCTGTAAATTGGCAGCAGCACAATGCATAAAATCATGCAGATACAGCTCAAGAGCTTCAGTTAATGTTCACATCAAACAGAAAAAGTGTGACAGGAACGGAACCTGATGCGGTCGTCTGCTCGTGTAGCCCATCCACCTCAACGTCTGATGTTTTGTGCATGCTGAGAAGCTTTTCTGCTTACCACGGTTGTAAAGAGTGATTATTTGAGTTACTATATCCTTCCTGGTAGCTCAAACCAATCTGGCTATTTTCCTCTGATCTCTCTAATCAACAAGGCGCTTTCACCCACAGAACTGTCGCTCACTCAATGTTTTTTATACCATTCTGTGTCAACTCTAGAGACTGTTGTGTGTGAAAATCCCAGGAGAGCAGCAGTTTTTGAAATACTCACACCAGCCCTTCTGGTACCAACATCCATGCCACGATCAAAGACATGGAGATCACACTTTTTCCCCACTCTGATGTTTTATGTGAACATTAACTGAAGCTCTTGATCTGTATCTGCATGACATTTTGCACTGTCCTGCTGCCATATGATTGGCTGATTAGATACCTGCATGAACGTGCAGATGTACAGGTGTTCCTAATAAAGTGGAAGTGGAATAAAGAAAAAACTTTAGAACATGCTGTTACAGTAAAATAATCCATTCAAAATAATCCAATTCATATTGGACCATACTGCACCATCTTATTATGTTTTATTCCTTACATTTTGAGCAATTTCAGTATCTAAGTATCGATCACATCAACATTTTTTCACTAATTTGTTAAACCTGTTAAAGCTGTTTCATTGATTGTTGACATTCAATAAATTTAAAATGCTTTATTTCGTACAGAGCTCAATGCTTCAGTTTCGAATATGAAACAATCAAGAGAGTCAATGAGAAAACTGTATACAAATATGAGTCCTCTCATGGGGGGTAATTTCACGTGGTAATTAATGCATGTGGACCGGCTAATGTATGTTGATTGCATGCTGATTTATTCATTAGGTAATAAATACAAGTAGATCTCTTCATGGGGTACTCAATATGACCCCGAAATCATGCATGTACACAGTCAGTCAGTAACTCATCCATGGAAAATCTCTGGGGTAATTACTGCACATGGCTCTCTCAATGGGTTAATCAATGCAACCTTCGGAAAAGGTGTTTTAGTGCGATGTTATAGAGCACAGGTTCCCTACCCGGGAAAACACTAATATGTGCAGGGCAGGGGGAACTCCACGACTAGGGCCGGAAACCTGTGCCATTAATGCGGAGGATTTATTTATTTATTTTTTAAATGGTAAATGGTCTGTACTTACAGGTGCATCTCAAAAATCGTGGAAAAGTATTTTTTTTTTTCTGTAATTTAATTCAAAAAGTGGAACTTTCATATATTCTAGAGTCATTACACATAAAGTGAAATATTTCAAGCCTTTTTTTTGCTTTAATCTTGATGATTACGACTCACAGCTCACGGAAATCCAGTATCTCAAAATATTAGAATAAAGAATGTATAATACAGAAATGTCGACCTTCTGAAAAGTATGTTAATTTATACACTCAATACTCGGTCTGGGCTCCTTTTGCATGAATTACTGCATCAATGCGACGTGGCAATCAGCCTGTGGCACTGCTGAGGTGTTCTGGAAGCCCAGGTTGCTTTGATAGCAGCCTTCAGCTCGTCTGTATCATTGGGTCTGGTGTCTCTCATGTTCCTCTTGACAAAATTCAGGTCAGGAGAGTCGGCTGGCCGATCAAGCACAGTAACACCATGGTCAGCAAACCAGTTACTAGTAGTTTTGGCACTATGGGCAGGTGCCAAGTCCTGCTGGAAAAGGAAATCAGCATCTCCATAAAGCTCGTCAGCAGACGGAAGCATGAAGTCTCTAAAATCTCCTGGCAGACGCTGCATCGACTCTCGACTCGAGAAAACACAGTGGACCAACACCAGCAGATGACATGGCACCCCAAATCATCACTGACTGTGGAAACTTCACACTGGACTTCAAGCAGCTTGGATTCTGTGCCTCTCCACTCTTCCTCCAGACTCTGGGACCTTGATTTCCAAATGAAATGCAAAATTTACTTTCATCTGAAAAGAGGACTTTGGACCACTGAGCAATGGTGTTTTGAGTTAATTAGCTGATTAGAGCCTTCTCAGGTCCACATTGCTGTATTATAAATTCTAGTATTTATTTATTTATTTATTTAAGTTCCCAGTTGCACCAACAAAAATGGTTAAAGATCCATCACTCTATACAACTCTTTTAATGTGATTATTTATTAATGGAGTACATAAGGTATGTGGATGTATTGGGTAGGCTAATTATCGGATCTATTCGTCTGCAATTGAATGCTGATCTATTTATGGAATTATTAATGCATGTAGATTATGTACATATTTTATTGTCTGTTTTACTTCTCAATGCACCATTTTTCATTCCATTTTTCTTCCAGCCTCATTGTATTAGTCCTGTTGTATTTTGCTTTTGTTTTATTCTGTAATAGCTTTGTAGCTATTTTGTATTTCGACATGTGCGATCTGAGATGCTTTTCTTCTCACCACGGTTGTAAAGAGTAGTTATTTGAGTTGCTGTAGCAGCTCGAACCAGTCTGGCCATTCTCCTCTGACCTCTCTCATCAACAAGATGTTTTCGTCAGCAGAGCTGGAAGTTTTTTGTTTGTTTGTTTTGTTTCTTGCACCACTCTGTGTAAACCCTAGAGACTGCTGTGAGTGAAAATTTCAGGAGATCTGCAGTTTCTGAAATACTTGAACTGGCACCAAGAACCATGCCACAGTCAAAGTCACTGAGATGACTTAGATTTTTTCCCCCCTTATTGTGAAGTTTGATGTGAACACCACCTGAATGATTTTATGCACTGCACTACTGACACGTGATTGGCTGATTGGATAATTGCGTGATTATCAAATGCATAATCGTCATATGCATGCCTCTCCGCGGAGCAGTTAACGCACGGTACATCTACTCACTCGGTAATTAATTCACGTGCATCCACTACTCCTTCTCTTCCTCTTCAACCCCCTCCTCCTGTCCGGTCAGCACCATCGCTCTGATCGGGAGTGCATCCATCTCCCAGCGTGCGCGCGACGCCGCCGCTGCCGCTCCCGTTAGTGCGGTTAGTGCGCGCGACACAGCGACTACACCAACCAAGGCGAGACAGGACGAGTCGAGAAGGAAGCAGAAGCAGCGACCGAGACGGAAGCAGGATGCGCGCGCTGCTCGGCGTCCCGACTCCCATCTTCCTCCTCGTCGTGTACGGATTGTGTCCCTCTATGGTGAGCATGGCGCGTGCATTCTTTAATCCAACGACGCGTTATTGCTTTCGTATGAGCGCTCTTTCTACAGTGAGGGTCCAGCGCGTGGGTTGAGTGTGGCATATCGATCTCTTCTATAGGCTATATGTTTATTATTATTATTATTATTATTATTATTATTATTATTATTATTATTATTATTGTTATTTTACAAATGTATCTGAGGTGAAGTTTGTATGCTTGTATTCTTACTTCACGTGAACTAGAAGATGCACATGTACAGTATACTCCGTGATGTGCGCGTTGTGTTGCATTACGCTACAACAGTGGGATGCTCGTGCACGCGTGCGATGGTCGGCTTTAAAGTTTGACTTAAAAAAAAAAAAAAGTCTATAGGAAGCAAACAGTGCGCTCGTGACGCGTGTACGGATATATAAGCACAGAGACAGATTCACACTGCAGGTTTGATTGCTTGCACAGATATGCGCAGAGGTGCGCGGGCGTTTGCAAAAAACAAAAAAAAAAAAAAAAAAAAGGAAAAAAAAAATAGCTGGAAAATGCAATGTCACTATAAACACACACGCGCGCGCGCGCATCACGCACTGTTGCATGCTTTGAGGTGTGATGTGACGTGATGATTCGCCCACACAGCACGTGACATTCTGCACAGGTTTACCTAATTTATCGGATTATCTTCTAAAGTACCGGATTATCAGATTATCTCATGCACAGCTGGATCAACTCCAAAACTCTTAGAGAAATTGTTTTGTTTAGTTTCATTTACACAAATCCTTCCACAGATTTAGCCTCTCATCCAGGACGTGTTTGGTATCTGAAAGTTTTTATGTATTATTTATTTATTTATTTATTTTTTGCATCAGAAGTAATAAATAGCAGATGTTTATATCTCACCCAAATTCTCCATAAATTCATGTCAAAAGCTTAATGTACTTGCTTCAAACAGGATCATTAAGCTTCGTAATTTCATTTTAAACAACGCAGTGAAATTATTTATGACTTTGGGGGGGGGGGGGGGGGTTGGCAGGGTATGTGGTATTGAGGGGGTGGAGAAAAAAAACATTTTAAATGTTTTAGGGGGGAAATGTCCAATACGGTGGCTCGTATAATATTCTAATGTCCAGCGACATAATGAAGATGACACAAAGTTCCTGTTCTCACTTGCGTTATAGCAGCTATAAACAGTCGTTCCCTCACCAGCCTCTTTTTATTCTCTCTCTTGAAGTTAATAAGACAAAAAAACTGCAGCTTGTTACCGAGAAACCGCAGAGAAGCGTAAACTCCTCTGTCCTCAAGATGTCGGAAAACTTAAAAGTTACAGCTTTACCTCTGACTGTTACAAACCGCTGACACTGGAGACTCCTTCCATAATTGTTAAATAAACCTCTCCTTATACTGCGCATCGACGACTAGACGAGTTTTTAATCTGTTCATTGTTAGTGGAGCGTTTGCTGTACGTGTCTCTGCGAATGAGCTGTTGCTATAGAAACGATACCGTATTAGAACGAGCGCATGAATATAAACCTGTGTACACTTGAGTGTGAACTATCTTCGGAGCTGCTGCTATAGAAAATGAATCAACACCTCAGATGAGCATATATTGAGAGACATAACCTGGATTTTAAGAGGTTAATACATTTAATAATAAAGGCACTCATTAATCTAATATTCAGTGTTGCTCTCTAAGGCAGAAACTTTTACGATGTTAATATTCATACTTGCACTTTACAAAGCCGGCACGCTGATGATAAAAGTGTAATTAAATGACATGTTGAAAGGTTAAAACAATTACAATTGTGCATAAACGCAGCTCGCTTGTTCCTCATTTCCTGTAAACACATTATTATTCTTTTAGATCTCGACTGAAAAGTCGTAACTGCCATGCACTCTGCTTTCTCTCTACTTCATACTGTTTATCCTTCAGCTTTCAGGTTCATAACTGCCGATAAATACACCACTTGCCATTGTGTTACATAGAGAAAAGTGTTACGGCCTTCTCTCAGCGGGAGGTGAGACTGCAGTTGGTATCTGGTCATTTATAAATGCTGTATTCATATTTCTAATCTGTTACTACATTAGAAGGCCAGTACAGTGCAGTGACCCACTTCAGCAAATTCATTCTGGAGAATAAAAAAAGACAAACTTCAGATACGAGGCTCGAAGCCTGAATATATTTCATTGTAAAAATACACATTTTTAATGCTTAAGGATCAAATCCAGAGACAGCTCTTAACCTTTAGCTGCTTACCTACTTACCTTACCACTTTGCTTGAATTTTGTTACACTTAATGAAATCTACCAAATAAATTATAGTAAAAAAAAAAAAGTACGAAATATACAGAGGTTCGATGTAACTAAGTACTTAAATCTGTTTTTTTAAGCTCTCATGGATATCAAACAATTGGAAGCAAAACACACACACACAAAAAACTTTGTTAAATATAGGTGTGCAACAATTATTGGCACCCTTTTAGTCAACACTTTGTGCTACCTCCCTTTGCCAAAATAACAGCTCTGAGTCTTCTCCTATAATGCCTGATGAGGTTGGATAATACATGGCAAGGGATCTGAGACCATTCCTCCATACAGAATCTCTCCAGATCCTTCAAATTTCGAGGTCCACGCTGGTGGACTCTCCTCTTCAGTTCACCCCACAGGTTTTCTATGGGTTTCAAGTCAGGGGACTGGGATGGTCAGGGTAGGACCTTGAGTTTGTGGTCAGTAAACCATTTTTGTGTTGATTTTGATGTATTTTTTGGATCATTGCCCTGCTGGAAGATCCGACCACGACCCATTTTAAGCTTTCTGGCAGAGGCAGTCAGGTTTTCATTTAATATCTGTTGATATTTGATAGTGTCCATGATGCCATGTATCCTAACAAAATGTCCAGGTCCTCTGGCAGAAAAACAGCCCCAAAACATTAAAGAGCCATCACCATATTTAACCGTGGGCATGAGGTACTTTTCCATATGGCTACCTCTCTGTGTGCACCAAAACCACCTCTGGTGTTTATTGCCAAAAAGCTCTATTTTGGTTTCATCTGACCATAGAACCCGATCCCATTTGAAGTTCCAGTAGTGTCTGGCAAACTGAAGATGCTTGAATTTTTTGGAATGCATTAAATAAATTTTGACCATGACAAATTTCTGAACCCAATAACATGTGCAATTTACTTTGCGTACCTCAAATCATATGCGTTTGCACAGATACGTTAGGGCAGGGGTCTTCAGTCTTCTCCACAAAGAGCCGGCGTGGCTGCAGGCTTTCATTCCATCCAAATAGGAGGCCCACTTGATAGTTGATTGGAGACCAAGCTGAACTGATTAAAGAAGTGGAATCTTGTACGGTTGGAATGAAAGCCTGCAGCTACACCGGCCCGTTGTGGAAACCCCTGCGTTAGGATATGTTTCAGCCATGAGGTGCTCAATTATTTTAATGGCAATGTCAAAAAATATAACTTCATTCTAAGTAATATGGCCACTGTGTGGAAAGTGCTGGCTTTAAAATTGAGTGTAGTTTTTGGTTGGTGCTGATCGATCAAATAGAAATGGAGATATAGTAAGTTAAATAAGAAGTTAAATTTGATATAAAAATAATCGCATGTTTGTTTTGATTGTCAAACTCCACCTTTATTTATTGCATTTATTGGAATTTCTCATTCATCATATAAACAAACAAAAAAAAACAGATTTTTTTTTAAAATCTGCAGATTCAGATCTACGGGTTGAATTGGAAGGGTCAAACAAACCAGAGATAACCAGACAAAAAGTTGGATTTGGAGTCAAAAGACCTGGAAAACTGTAGAACAGTAGAGAAGTTTTATAAGATTTTATACAAAACACCAACAGACCTCCAATGATTAACACATGTAACAGCGAGACTGAGACCTAACACACATCACTGTAATCTATCTGCTGCTACGTACACACTGTATTCATCACGGATAACTTTTAGCATTTAGCTAGAGTTATTAACATGCTAGCTAGCATGTGAGAGATTAAGAATACTGTTGTTAGTTAGGCTTAGCTACTGGTTACTCACCTTCCTTGGTTCCTAAGGCACCGATTTAGCTTTCTGAATCTTCTTTGTACTTTTACTTTCATATTCATGTCAAGTTAAAGGTTTATATTATCCTAATGCAGAGTTAAGAACTTTAACCAAATTTATTTTGATTATTAATTACTCTTACATGAATAAAAAAACTGGATACTTCTACCACCTCTGCAGATAGATACGCTTTAGCAATTGTTGCTAATTGAACACTCAGTGCTAACTACTGAATGCAGAATATTTAATTCTGACTAATAATTTCACAGTGGTTTCTAATATTTTCTTTCATCAGGTAGCTATTGTTTGAATCCTACGAAACACAGTTTTATATCTGTATATTCAGTTTCTAGTTTTATATCTATTTCATCTAGTTTTATATTTTATATATATATTCTACCAAATCTCATTGCTATTTGTATAGCAACCCTAAAAAAAAACCCTAATTAAAAACATGTAAAAACAAACAAGTTGACAACAAATTGTAAATGTTTAACTTTGCTAGTTGGAACAGTTGTAAAAATACCTTTAACCGATCAGCTTGGATTGGATTTGGATACATGTCTCTTTGGATAAAGGAAATCTGTTCATGTCTTCAGTCTTTTATTTGAATTGGATTCTGATATAATTTTAACCACATGCATTTCCAGAGATTTTTATGACTATCCTGCTATAGTTACCTCTCTGAACTCCCTCTTTCTTCTCTCTCTCTCTCTCTCTCTCTCTCTGTCTTTCTTTTCTAAAAGCCAAATCCATCATTTTAAAACACTGCTACAATCTGAGTGATGATTTAAAAAAAAAAAAAAAAATCAAATCTCTCAAAGTGAAAGTGTGTGTTCGGTATTTTTTATTTATTTTTTTTGCTCGTCATGTTTTTCATGCATGCAATTACACAATTACATGGACAGGGGGTCAGCGACCCTCATTAAGCACTGATTGTAGGAGATGCTCGCTAAATATAAGCCTGAGTTTGTCCGAGCGCTGAAACTACGCCAAGTAATAATGCATGTGACTCATGGATAAGCGCATCACAGGACGTGGCTGAGTGATGTCTGGATGAATTGATGCAGTCAGTAGGTGGAAATACAACATCAAGGAAAATTATGGTCATGGAAATAAGAGGTGTCTGTGTATTAACTGATTACATGGTATACTGCGGTATATTGTCCATACCTGTCCATTTTAGAGAAGGCTTTCCAGATTTTTCTTAGGGAACATTGCATGTGTCCTCCTGTTCCCACTGTGATCTTTTGATCAGTTGATCGTTTTCCCACGACAGCACATCCTGAAGTGTTTTATTCCGCTTATACCACAGCAATTTGTTAACGATTACACCTTTCTGTTTATTAAAGAATGGCAGTTCCTGCCGTTAAACAAGTCATTTCCTGTTTTCACTTCCGTTATTGCAGCTTTAAACAGTCGTTCCCTTACCAGCCTCTCTTTATTTCTCTCTTGATGTTAATAATAAAAAAAAAACCTCCTCTGTCCTGAAGATGTCGGAAAAATGAAAGTTACAGATTTACCTTTGACTGATACAAAGCGCCGACACTGGAGACTCCTTCCATAAATGTTACATAAACGTCTCCTTACAGAAAACTTCACCACATCAACGATTACACGTTTTTTAATCTGTTTGTGTTGCGTTCACCGTACAGGTCCCTGTGCATGAGCTGTTACTATTGAAACGACAACGTTAATCGATAATTAATCAGGTGTTAATTAATCAACACCTCCTGCCCAATATGAATCCAGAATTCAACAGTGCTGCTGTATAATTCTTGATCTCAAAATGGTCTCACACTTGGAAATTCTTAGGTTGTAGAAAAAGTTACAATGGTTAAGGCTAGTTTTAGGGGAGGAGTTGGTGTTATTACCTTTTCTTATGACTTTATGATTTTTATTTATTCATTTATTTATTTACAAAATCCAAACACATCACTTGTTTGAATTCTCACAAATTTCTCTTGAGATCAGCTGGAATTTCTCCGTCCTCCTGACATCCGTGTTGTCTCACTGCTACATGGAAACTTCAGGAACTCCATTATTCACCTGCTTCTGTACAACAAAGACATCAGGTTCCTATCTGGCCAATGCCTTGGATTTTCACTTAATCGTGACATTACAAACCAAAACCCCGCTGTCACCTCCTTTTGTTCAGCAGGTGTCTCTTCTCAGCGCATAGCTTTACTCCTCTAACACTGGGATTTACTCTCGGCAGGCTTTGGAGCATCACTGCTTCTGTGAGTAAGAGCAATACAGTGAATATCTTCCTGTGAAAATAGAGATATCAGGCTAACTAGCGAGCTCAGGTTTGTCAGTGTTGAGCATTATCCCCTGTTATCAAACTGTCAAGTAAATTTGCGAGGGTAGGCGGATGTTGATACATTAACTCTTTTAAAAAATAGAGATCTGGGGAAACCCTTTGTAATATATAGAGTTCTGAACACTACAGATTTTCATGAAGTGACATTTCTTTCACTGTTTTTACCGCTGTATTTTTTAAACTGGCTACTTATACAACATGATAATTGGACAGACGGCAAGGTAAAGTAAGAAATTTCACTGGACACAATAACAGTAAAGCTGCTTCTTATTAGTAAAGTTAAGGTTTCAAAGTATATTATAGGCTGAAAATTCATCCCAAAACCAAAATTTGACCCAAACTTGATCTTTTGTTTATTTATTTATTTATTTATTTATTTATTTATTTTTTATATTCAGCCTTATTGTCATTGAGCAGCATGAAAATACAAAGCCAATGAAATGTAGCAAATAAAAATCTTTGGCTGTTTGCTAGAATTCAGTCACAGTGATGTATGATGGGATTTCCCATCACCACACACAAATATAGAACCCTAAACGGTACTTAGAGAAACTTTTAAGGTCCCTCTAGGGGTAGTCTTCATAGTAACATATAGATCCTATAACAGAGGGGTTCTCTATCAGAGAAGGTTCCATGTACGACCCCAGTGGAAATCCAAAAACCTTTAACTATCCAAAGAAACCTTAAGAAACCCTTTTCTAAGATTGGATTTAGATCTTTTTTTTTTTTTTAATTTTTAAAAAAAAATTTTTTTTTTTTTTTACTTTTTTTTATTTTTTATCCAACATCTTTTTAAAGTGCTGAATAGAGTAATGTTTTCTATTGTTTTATGTTATATTTATTTATTTATTTTTGGCTATGAAGGCCAGTTGGACTGGTTGGCTCTGGGTTCTATGATGACGATGATGAAGGGTGCTTTCTTTTCTATTGGTCCGTTTGCATTGAGTTTGAATCAGAATGAAATTGATACTGTCGATTTGCTTGGTATTTGGTTTGGTTTGGTTTCACCCTGAATGTAATTAAATGAAACAAAAAGGTGCAAAGGTCTGAAAACATTATCATAAAACTTTTTCATTCATCAGTCAGAAATACGGTCATGGAAAAATATAAATAAACCTTCATCAAATGAGTAGAAGTTACCCAAATATGCAGAACACAGAGCCGATGCTCAGTGAATGAGTTCATGAGAATAAGTTCTAATGATAATTATATATACTGTAAATGACAAATTTAAACCATTTTGTGTCACCTTCAGCATTTACTTTTCCATTTTGTTTGTTGGTCCAGATCTTCAGAACGCATTGTAGAGAACACACCAGGGTTATGTTCAAACACACTAAGCACTCTGTCTCAGTGCTTAAAGCATAGCCAGGAGCCTTGTTGGCTTTCTGAGCTTGTTCTGTGTGTCTGTGGTTCATAAAACATTGCCAGAGTGTGCGCGTCCTTCCTAGACAGTGACGTCTCCTACAATTTGTCTCTTGTCATTGTCCTTCTGCTGCTTTTTATGACCATCCAATCTTAAACAGCAGGTCGGAATAACCGTGTTTGTTTTGGAGAGCTTAGTCAAGATGCAGCTGTGATCTGACCTGCCATGTCACTTCTCCCTACACCTGATGGCATATCTACTCTGATGATGACTTCCACTGAATTGTAGGTACAACTTTTTATCTGGCATTGACATTTCCATTATCAAGGTCCAGCTCCCGTAAATGGGATTTTGAATCTCCGCATTCAGAGCAGAGATGAGAAATGGGTATCACAAATTCTTCTTTTCTTTCTGCTCAGATGATGTTACTCTCTCCCTTAACAAACAGAGTGACACTAGCCAATCATGAGCTCATGTATGTAGAAGAGGGCAGATAACGCTTTCCTTCGAGTGTGTTACGTTGCCCTGTGACGCAGCATGAGTAGAAGTTTGAGGCAAAAACACATGCTAGCCTTCACCATACCCCACTGCTAGATATGAGAGAGCTATCTAGTAGGTGAGAATTGGCAAAATGACCAAACTGGGAGAAAATTGAGTAAAACAATTACAACAACAACAGAAAAGAGCTAGCAATACACAGTCAGTCAGGACGCTGAATTAAAAATGTTCTGGGATGTCCATCTGAGATTTTTGTTAGAGCAAAATCTTAGGAATGAGTGGTTGAATGTTTGTAGCATTTATATGGTATTATCATTGTAACTGGAACTGATTAGGTTTTGGAACAGGTCTGAACATCATCAAGGTCACAGCAAGGTCAAACATGTGATATACAGTCGTGGCCAAAAGTTTTGAGAATGACACAAATATTCATTTTTACAAATTCTGCTGCCTCAGTTTTTATGATGGCAATTTGCATATACTCCAGAATGTTATGAAGAGTGATCAGATGAATTGCAATTAATTTCAAAGTCCCTCTTTGCCATGAAAATGAACTTAATCCCAAAAAAACATGTCCAGTGCATTTCAGCCCTTCCACAAAAGGACCAGCTGACATCATGTCAGTGATTTTCTCGTTAACACAGGTGAGAGTGTTAACGAGGACAAGGCTGGAGATCACTCTGTCATGCTGATTGAGTTAGAATAACAGACTGGAAGCTTTAAAAGGAGGGTGGTGCTTGAAATTATTGTTCTTCCTCTGTTAACTATGGTTACCTGCAAGGAAACACGTGCAGCCATCATTGCTTTGCACAAAAAGGGATTCACAGGCAAGGATATTGCTGCTAGTAAGATTGCACCTAAATCAACCATTTATCGGATCATCAAGACCTTCACGGAGAGAGGTTCAACTATTGTGAAGAAGGCTTCAGGGCGCCCAAGAAAGTCCAGCAAGCACCAGGACCGTCTCCTAAAGTTGATTCAGCTGTGGGATCGGGCCACCACCAGTGCAGAGCTTGCTCAGGAATGGCAGCAGGCAGGTGTGAGTGCGTCTGCACGCACAGTAAGGCGAAGACTTTTGGAGGATGGCCTGGTGTCAAGAAGGGCAACAAAGAAGCCATTTCTCTCCAGGAAAAACATCAGGGACAGACAGCTATTCTGCAAAAAGTACAGGGATTGGACTGCTGAGGACTGGGGTAATGTCATTTTCTCTGATGAATCCCCTTTCCGATTGTTTGTGGCATCTGGAAAAAAGCTTGTCCGGAGAAGAAAAGGTGAGCGCTACCATCAGTCCTGTGTCATGCCAACAGTAAAGCATCCTGAGACCACTCATGTGTGGGGTTGCTTCTCAGCCAAGTGAGTGGGCTCACTCACAATTTTGCCTGAGAACACAGCCATGAATAAAGAATGGTACAAAAACATCCTCAGAGAGCAACTTCTCCCAACCATCCAAGAACAGTTTGGTGACGAACAATGCCTTTTCCAGCATGATGGGGCACCTTGCCACAAGGCAAAAGTGATAACGAAGTGGCTCGGGGAACAAAACATGGACATTTTGGGTCCATGGCCAGGAAACTCCCCAGACCTTAATCCCATTGAGAATTTGTGGTCAATCCTCAAGAGGCGGGTGGACAAACAAAAAACCCACAAACTCTGACAAACTCCAAGCATTGATTATGCAAGAATGGGCTGCCATCAGTCAGGATGTGGCCCAGAAGTTGATTGACAGCATGCCAGGGCGAATTGCAGAGGTCTTGAAAAAGAAGGGTCAACACTGCAAATATTGACTCTTTGCATAAACTTCATGTAATTGTCAATAAAAGCCATTGACACTTATGAAATGCTTGTGATTATACTTCAGTAACAGTAACATCTGACAAAAAGATCTAAAAACACTGAAGCAGTAGACTTTGTGAAAATTAATATTTGTGTCATTCTCAAAACTTTTGACCACGGCTGTAGTTTTTCCTCAATAACTTCCTTTCTTGTTTGAAGTATATTTTAAGGGCATTTCAGGCACAAATTAGTAATAAGAAGGACTAGACTTGGTGGTGGCAGAGGAATCCCTGTTGACGTCCTTGGTGACAGGTTCTTACTTGTTTTCTTGGTGGTTTATATTGTTTGAGATTGGTAAATTGGCTACAACCAGAAAACACACAACGTAGCAAACTTTGTGTATGCCTAATTCACAAGGGGACACTGAGTGCTAATTTCTTGTGTAAGTCTGGCTTTGGAGTATTTTCACATTGACACAGCAGTGCTATGCTCTATAGTTGTTGTTTAATGGTTGGTTCATTGTGTGGTAAATGCAGAGTTTTGGGTTTGGGATCTTGAACTGGCATTAGTATATAATATCTGTACTCGGGCTATTAGAACAATTGCAGCGCCATTTGTTTGGTGTGATATTTAGGGGTCCAAGCACCGAAGCTGCTGGAACCCTGTTATAATTGTTAGGATTTTTCTTTATTTCTTCTTCTTATTCTGCCTTATATCAAATCGTGCAGACCAAATCGTAAGTCGTAGACACAGGAAACGTGGTCAACTACTCAGGCAATCAAGAGAGGCATAATTGGCCTAATGGTGGCACTATAGCGAAGCATTTTACATTTCATATAAAAAAACCATAAGTTCTTTAAATTGTTATTTGTAATATTATTCTTGTTATCTAGATCATGCAACACCATGCAGGAGATTAAGTGATAACATGTCCTTCCTCTGATACATGCAATGCCACTGCATCCACAAGGTCACACTCATCAACAGGCAGACAGAGACACACACACACACACACAGATACGCACAAGGCCATTTTACCCACCCATGGATCAGTTATACGTCTCAGCACTCGTGAATGGCTGTGGCCTAATCGGGATTCGGTCTCGGTCTCAATCACGGTCTCGTGATTTCTCATTAATAGGCAGAAATCTTCGACATGTCAGAAATGTCAGGAACATTATGTTACAAAATTAGTGGGAGTGACATAAATAAGTTTTGTCTAGATCAGGTGATGTCAACTGGTGGATCCAGCAAATTCATCGCACTGAACCGAGTACTTTGAATAAATTCTGTAGCTCAGCAGGTTCAGTTCTCAAAACACTAACCATCGCAGTTTCTGTAGCAGATGCTTGTTATCAGCCAATCACATGGATTTGTGTCAATAATGTAGCTGCAGAAAGCTCACTGAGAAAGAAGAGAGTTTCCATATTTTATTTTAATACAATAATTACAGCACTGTACAAAAGTTTTAGGCACCCTATTTTTTTTTAGTACAAACTTTGTTATAGATTTTTTATTTTATGACGTCTACATTATCAAGTCAGTAGAAAAAACATTTTAGATTCCCAAACATTGTTACGTTACTGGGGTGAAGAGTTAGATAGGATGCACTCGCAGGGGAAAGTGGTCAGTTTATTAGGAACAAAACACCGGGCACATTCAAAAGTGACGGGACATCAACATAATAAATAAAGAGGAAAGCATATCACTTTTCCAAAAAGGGGTTAGCCACTGAAGAGAACACTTATAGGACAAAATTCCAGAAAGTCATGAAACATTCATTCAAAGGTTTACAGGGCAAAAAACCCGACCATCATTAAACAGGAATCGCAAGGTTTACAGGGCAAAATCCAGAGAGACAGGAAACATTACTCCAAAGGATAACAGGGCAAAAATCCAGGAAGTAGCGAGGAACCCGGGAGCGCCGGGTAAACAAAAACTTCAAAACTAGCGCAAGGACCAGGGAACACCTGGTAAACAAAACCCTAGGAAAAAACTACGAAGCTTGAGCCTCCTCGCTACCGATCATTATCATTAGGAACATATCGTTAAGTTTACCTATAACGAGTCCCTTTCAGTTATTCTAACTCATCACCATTATTCAATATCAATATACTTCAATTCACTTCAGTCTAATTCAATCTACTTCATTCTAATTCAATACTCCGCCAAGATGTGGACCAAATTAGGGGTTTTAGTACAAAAGGAAATTAAGCGCAAACGAGAGGAAACACACGACATCTGGAAATAATGATTAGACAATAACAGTTGGACCAATGACAAAATATGGGAGGAAACATAACGTGACATAAACCCAAAGGACCAATAAGGAAGAGGGGGAAGAGACATGACGTAAACAAAACCAGAGTCTTTGTAATAGGATTGTCCAGTGGAGAGTTCCTTTTAATAATAGCGCTAGAAAGCGCGTAGACATGCTGCTCCATAGCGGCGCAGCGATTCATGCTGTTCCTTCCCGGCGCAGCGATTGGCGAGAGCTCTAACAAACATTAGTTTTCTAGCACAAAATGAAATGTTACAGAAAAATGTTTGTATGTCATTAAAGAAAGCAGCATATTACGTAAGAGACACTTTTCAGACAGTAAACACAATGAAGGCTGCTGGGTTTCGCTGCAGAAATAAGAAGCGAGTGCAAAAGTCAAAGTGTCCAGAAGAACTGTGTCTGGTTCTGCAAGATGCTCAATAAAACTTACCAGCTCATTTCCTTATAAAACTGCACTAATTGTACCGGAGACTATTTTTTTTTTTTTTGTCACACCAAATATTGACTTTGTTTCATTTACTACTGTTTACTGCTCTTTACGGTTTTTTTTTTTTAATGTAGAAACATTTAATTTCATTATTTTGAAGGCCTCTTTGCTCTACAGCATTTCTTTGCACTTTTGCACAGTACTGTATATTATAATTGTTGAGCTACAAAGTGTGAAAAATCATTGATGCCTCCATTAAAGTGTGTTTTGTTAGAAACAAGCCAGCCATCTCACATTAGTGACCATGAATTTATGATGTATATATTTTCTCAAAACAGTATTATGTATTATGTCAGTGACTACGTTTAGATGCACATCGATATTCTGATATTAATATTCCAATTAGTACTGAGGCGTGTAAACGCCGCAATCCGATTGGCTGATTCAGATTAAGACAATATTCTGAGTCCCCAAATTCAGATTCCCATTAACAGATGCTTACCTGTTGGAATGGCAACTCAGGCATACTTACAACAGCCGTGTATACAGGAATATTCCGATGCCTTTACGCATATGAACAACGTATTCGGAATACGGCTGCAACTCGAATATAGACTTTAAACTGAATTTGACGTGCTTGTAAACGTAGTCAGTGTTTAAGCTCATGTAAAGTAGTGAAGTGATTTTGTATTTACTGTTGGCTGTGCTGAACTTGGGGTTGAGGAGACCTTTCCATATAGGAATTCCAAATTGAGGAGGTGATTTTTTATTTTTTTTTTTTTACATATCTGTTTTCATATCTAACCAAATCTCATCGCACCAAATGTTCGTACTCCGAAGTCTTCTGAGTCAATGAGCTAGCTAGCTAACATTAGCCCGTTAACTCTGTACCACTGGGCTCAGAAACACACAGAATAACCTTGTACACGTCTTATAACAGTTGTGGTGGTGTAAAGTGTATGTATGTGGTGGTCTGAGAAAAGACATCATATGTTACTGTAGCTGAATTCAGGCAAAAAAAAAAAAAAAAAAAAAGACAAGAAATTCAAGTTTTAACCAAACTTTAGGCTTTCTTTAATAAATTCTTACTACCTCAAATGTAGGAAGCTTCTAATTAACTTTCTAACCTTGCCTGGGCTTTCTGCAGACTGTAGATAAGGAGTCAGTTTAATAAATGCGGCTGTAAAAATGTCGGTAGACTATCAATAAAGGCAGGAATAAAGATCCAGTTTCCGTGGTCATATTTATTATGTTTTATTTTACTTATCACATGTTAAATGAAACAAATAGCACTTGCTTTCAGTTATTCACCTTGTTTGGTGTCTTTCAGTGTAATCGCAACGAAATAGATTAGATCCCAGATTGTCAAGAGGTGCATCCCAATTCGCGTACTTGTGCACTGTTCTGTCGTTTTGTAGTATAAATAGTGCGAGTAGTGCTCACACTGAAAATTCCAAATAGAAAAAGTACACTTTAAATACCCAGATGATGCACTTAATTAACTGAAAAAAATGAAGTGTGGAATGCTGGACACTTCATGCACTCAACTGTGGCAGCTTTAATTACATAGCAGAGGGGGAGGGGCTATCAGACTCCGATGTTGAATGAAAAAATAACCTTATAAAATTCATACACTACACGGTTGAGTACATAGTGCATAGTGTATAGTGCATCATTTGGGACACAGCTAAGGTCCTCACTCTCATTTCCTGCATAGGAATTTTATTTTCACTACCTGTCCTTGTGGCCAATATTCCCTCTAAGCCAAGCACACTTCTGATGATGCTCCCATGCAGAAGAAAATAAAATCCACACAGAACTCGGACACAAAATTGTATGTAGAAAAGTAAGTCAGCTGGAGTAACCGACACATGATTCCGGTGCAGTTCAGACCAGCCACAGGTACACGACTCTCATCGTCACGTTTTTCTTATTACATAAGCTGTGAGCTTAGCAAGCCATGTTAATTGTTTACACCAATAGTGTGCGATGGGTAAAGTGTTCATATACCAATATAACCAATTTATTTGATTTTTTTTACACATGACTAACTGCAATAAATATTCCAGCTTGTTTAAAAGGAGTATCGTTTATAAACGGAATATTAAGATCGTGCATTAAAATTAACGTTGATCCAAAATGAAAATATGTCGCCGTCTTTCCTATTGTCAAAGGTCATTTCAGTTTCACTGTTGTGCTGACTTTTAGAGATGTTTTAAGAATGTTGGTTATTAGAATTGGTTCTGTAAATCAAATCTGGTTCTTGTAGAAATGTGTGAGTTTGTTAGTGCACTCGTTCCCACTCTCACTTTGCGCTTGTTCTACACGGGCTTGTTTGGACAGATAATACATCACACACTGTGTAGTGAATGCTGATACACCAGCGAAAAAGAGCAAGAGAAAGAGTGAGAGAGAGAGAGAGAGAGAGAGAGAGAGCGATGGAGAATAAACAGAGTAGGTAATAAAAACCGCAGGTTCTACAACGTTCTAATGGCTTTTGTTTAGAGGAAAAATTGATGAGCAGTACGACACAACAAAATAATACTGGAGATAAAGAATTAGGACGACTTGCCGTCTCTCTCGCTCTCTGTTGGTGGGGAAAATATGAAACATGAAGATGTGTGGAGAAATGCACACACACACACACACACACACACAGTCTGCACGGACGTCTTGCAGTGTTGCTGCGCTTTAACTTTACTGTTTGTCATCCCATTTGTCACAGCGTCATTAATGTCCGTCTCCATGCAGTTAGAGCAGAAAGCACGGGTCTCAGTAACTGTATTAAAAACGAATGGCTCACGATGATAAATGGTGATGTTTAGGAACAGCTACAGAGAAAGCTCAAAGAAGAGACATGGAGTCCCTCCTCAGAGCCAAAATGTTAACTCATTTAAAACGCGTGATCATCAGTCAGGACGCAGTCATGTCCATTCTGCCAGCTCACTCAACATTTACAATTTGTTTTTTTCTCTCTCTCTTTAATTGAAATGGTGTGATGAACGACTTGGTCAAGCAGCTTTATCATTCTGCTCATATTTACTGAATAATTCTCAGTTCAGAAGGTTATTACTTTCCAACAGCACAGTGCATGAAGCAATAAACTTAGCTTTGATCATTTATATTTATATTTATGTTTACGTTAGAGTGGATATCTGATTGTTTTGAATGTGTAGAGTATATGCTAGTGAAATATCATCATTCCCAGTTTTAAGAGAACTTTTTCAGTAATCATTAATTGATTATTATTAAAGTGTTAGATTTCACACTTTGCTGTAGGACTATTTAATCGCTTTTTTTTTTCCCAGCCAAAATGTTCGCTCAGCTAGTGAGGGCGCCACGTCAGCGCATCTTTCATATATCATGGGCCAAAACGTTACTAATGTGAGATGGGATTGGCTCCTCTGTAGTTTTTATTATATGCAGTTCTGATACAGTTTTGTTTAAATATTTCTTTTTTGGTAATATGCACACATAATATGCACACATTTAATATCGCCCATAAAATCTGTTAGACATGATGGGAAATTACAGATTCCACTGGAGTCTCTGAATCAGGACCTCAATGTGGAGATGACGAGAGTTCATTTTTTTGCTACAGCATCTTGTGGTATCAAAGTTGAATGTCCGGGATCAGAAGAACGCCTGAGAAAATGATGTACCGTATATGCGTTCATGACATATAGACAGCTTGTTCTCCAGTAGAGCGAAAGAGAAACAGAGAGAGGGAGATAGAGAGATAGATGAGGAGAGAGTGATGCAACAGGGCCAACTGTGAATGACTGGCGTATATTGATCGTGAAGAAGTGTGTATGGTTGTGTGTTCAGTTGTAGGAGGGTGATGATGGATAGACAGATGATGAACTCTGAGTATGTTTGTACTGTAAGGTACATCCACAGGAGCTAACACCACTCACACTTCCATATACCATATACCCCCCCCCCCCTCTCTCTCTCTCTCTCCCTCTCTCTCATCTTTCCACTGGGGTAATTGTGGAGCCACCTGAATCGTTTGCTTTTGTTCTGTGCCATGATGTGCCTCGCATCTCAACTCCACCTCCGAATTATAGATCAAAGCCAGGAGAGAGCGATCAGGTGCACTGTGGGAGGAGAGAGAGAAATAGTATGAGAGAAAGAGAGAGAAAGGGGGGGCAGGTAAAGAGCAATGTGACAAGCCTGTCCCACCCGTTTCCTCCCTCTCCCTCTCTCTCTCCCTCTCTCTCTGTGATCTGAGAGAGACCCCCGAGTCCTCACACTCCACACCAAAACACATTTCCTGTTAAATTAAAGCTGCAGGAATTCAAGGCAGAGCAAGAGGTAGAGCTCATCCGTCTTTTACCCAGCGACTGTCACTGAGGAATCGGCTGCTGTTTCCACTGCCACTTTTATAGCAAGGAAGCTCTGGATATGACTTGGACAAAAGAGTGTGTTACCTGCACACCTGTACCGGGGGGGTAGGGGGAATGGGGGGGGCAGCTAGGTGAGAGACACAGAAAAATACAAAGAGAGAAAGAGACAGAGAGAGATAGGCAAAAAGAGAGACACACAGATAGAGAGAAACAGAAAGAGAGAGACAGAGAGTATGGAGACAGAAGGAAAGAGACAGAGAGATACAGTGAGAGAGGCAAAGAAAGAGACCAAGATACAGAGTGAGACAAAGAGACAACGAGAGAAAGACAGACAGAGAGTGGGATAGACTGAACCATATCACCCTGCAGTTCTTGCCTGGTTTTCCACTGAAGTTTAGCAGGATTGAGCCTGGATGGGAGACCTCCTGGGGAAAACTAAGGTTGCTGCTGGAAGTGGTATTAGGGAGACCGGCAGGTGGTGCTCTCCCTGTAGTCTGTGTGGGTCCTAATGCCCCGGTATAGGGGACGCTATAATACTCTCCATCCCTGAATTGGCTATATCACTCTCCTCTCCACCTATAGCTGGTGTGTGGTGGGTGTTCTGGTGCACTATGGCTGCCGTCGCATCATCCAGGTGGATGCTACACACTGGTGGTGTTTGAGGAGATTTCCCCCCTATACTAAAGCGCTTTGAGTGTCTAGAAAAGCACTATATAAATGTAACGAATTATTATTATTATAGACTGAGCATTCACATGGGGAAGAGACTGGCACCAACAATATTGAAAACCGTGTGTCCTTCAGTCCAGCCAGCGCACCTCTGTGCATAACCTTGTCACAGCTTCCGTACAGTACTTTCTTGGAGGCATTTTCAAGCATTGTTAGTTATGGTGTTTGGAAGGACAAAAGAGCTCCTCCTTCTCACTGGTAATCCTCTACTGCTGCAGATAGTAATACGGGTGATGGGGGCTGCTGGCTTCCTCAAGGGCCATGTCCCAGAGCCTCTCTGAAATGGGAGAGCAGTGCTGAGACCACCTATCCCAACAGTTTCTGCATCAGATGGCCTGACTGTACCCCCTTCTCTGTGCACAGTTCACCTGCTGTCTTGCAGTTGTTACCAGACCCCAAATCATTGATTTTGGTAATTCATGCTCTCCAGAAGCACTGTTAGATGTACGTGGATGAAAACATTCTGGACTGGATCAGTGGATCATGGAACAGTGGCTCTTCTTCTGTGCTTGGGATGGGTTGTGCATGAGTCCTGCTGATGTTCAGCACTGAGAACCAGGCTCTCAGGACAGAATGGTGTTGTTGCTGACAGGTCCATTTCACTCAAGTTCAGCACGAACAGGTGTTTGTCATAGGTCAAATCTTCAATACACTGGAATAATGCACAAGCCATGCCAGCCCTTCTCCATAGAGCAGCTGTCTGCTGTCGGAAGGTTTTGACCCAGCTGGAAAGGTCAGTCAGGCCCTGACCCCCCTCCTGCAGTGGCAAATAGAGAACAGAGGCATGAGTCCAGTGCTGTCCAGTCCAGAAAAAGTTTACAATCCTCTTCTGGACTTCCCTGATCAATGTTTCCGGGGGTTCGAGAATGGTGAAACGATGCAACAGCATGGAGGCGATTAGGTTGTTGGTGACCAGTACAGGTGCCCTGTAAGACAGCTGGGGCAGGACCCAAGTCCACTGAGACAATCTGGTATACACCTTCACCACTACCCCCTCCCAGTTGTCTTAAACATCTGCTGTTCCAAGGCATTTCAGTCCAGCTTCTCCCCACTGAAGACTGCCCGGTAAAATGGGAGGCCCTTGTCTCTGACACTGCCCCACTAAAAAGCTCTCACATTTGTCCCAGTTGGTGCGTGTTGAAGAAGCTCCAGCATAAATAGTTAGGTAACGGGTCAGAGCTTGAACGTCACCTTGGTTCTTGATAAAAACAATCAAGTCATCTGCATGTACAGACAACACAAGATTTTCCTGGAGCCATCTCATTGACAATCCCTATAATTCTGCTCTCAGCCTGCATAGCAGTGGCCCTATACTTAATTTGTGTTTTCCCCACCTCACACCAAGAAACCAAACTGTTAAAAAACCCTTTCCATTTTCTCCACTCATCCCTGAATTATTTCACAAAACCCCTCAACCTGAAGCAATTTTATGCCCTGATTTTTCTCCCTCCACATGTCAAACAAGCCATACTGACTGATGAGCCCCTCTAATGAGTTCTTAGCGGACTGTGGGTGTAGAGGCACTGATCTCCCCCAAACTGCAACACACTGAAGTCTGTTATGTAAGAAAAAAAATATATTCCTGTGATTCCTCCTCCTTCTCTGTTTGAAACTTTGCTGATTCTCCTGCTCTGTCTGACCCCCCATGAACTGCTGACCTCCCCCCGCTGCTCTGTGTGTTTACCTGTGCTAAAGGCTCCTCAACCCTCTCCACCTGTACACATTTCTCTGCAGACATTTGCACATCTGACCCATCATTTTGTAATGAATCAATCATTACTAGTATTATTCTTTTGCACCAGAATAATGTAATGGATCAACTTGAAAAACGAAACAGAAGCGCACGCTTGGATTCAACGCACCTTTTTAAAGGAGACGAGTTTTAAAGCGTGCCCGCCTTATCTACCAGAATGTGTAGTAAATCGGATGAATCTGAGAGAGATCCTGGCTTCCTCTTCCCGGGGCACGTGGCCCCGGGGGAGAGAAGCCGGAAAGAGTGTAGAAGTGAAGTTGAAGAGTGTGAGTGAAGAGAGACTAAAAGAAGAGTGCTGGAAGAGAAGATTTCAAAGCGTGGTGTTGTTTTAAAGACAACACCAACACACACGCCTCTTTGGGCTATGGGCCAATCAGGAAGTTGGATTTGTTGGCGGGATGAACTCTCTTTGTCTGGTCTCAGACCCGAATTTGCATGTCCAGGGAGGAGCCGGTTTAAACCGTATTATGTGTGAAATTAAGAAAAAGCATGAAATAATGTATCCCATTGCAATATGATATGCATAATCAATCAGGGTATCGCAAGACGATTAACCTCATACCAAATTCGATGGACTTATAAAGAATATTACAAGTAAAACATGGTTACAGACATTTAAAATAATATCCTAAGTTAAGCTATCTAAAATCATTATAGTTACGTTACATAAACACACAATATATGTAAACAAGATAACATCACACTATTTAGGCATCGAATAATTACATATAATTACATGTTACATTCAAAAGAAATTCTTACATTGTGTGTGTGCACGGGTGTGTGCTTTGTGTGTGTGTGTGTGTGTGTGTGTGTCTGAAGAGGGGGGGTCGTGTCGCATTCCGATGGCATCTGGTGAAGAGGTTAGATAAGGATTCTCAGCTCAAGGAGACAGAGAAACTTCTTTGCTAAATCCAGGCTGATTCAGAAATCAGTTTGATACGTTCAGATGTTACAATTTAATTCCTCACTTTCCTTTTTGACATCCACTCGTTCACCATCTACCTGTTCCTCACCTGTCTGTTCACCACTGTTCAGTACATTATCCCCTGCAGTGTGTTGGTCAGTGTTTTGCCCTCCGGCAGTATCTGACTGCTCCTTGCTGCAGCTCGTGCCAGTCTGCCTCTGCTCCCTGACCCTGCTAGGTCCAGCTTCCTTACTGTCATGTGCTCTATGCAGGCAGATGAACTTTTTGTGCCTAATGTCTCTGCATCTGAAGCACCTCAAGCTTCCAGTGCTGGCATACAGCATACTCTGAATGAGATATCTAGTGTGGATTCATTCAGAAACATACGCACTAAGTGCACGGTTTTTACAGTTGAGCAGGACTACTCTCACACAGTTCATTATTTTACCAAAGGAGACAGTTCCCGCTCAATATCTTCATTAGGGGAAATTGGGGGAATGTTTGGCACGGTAACTTTTGTTGTTGTTGCACACAGCATAGTAACAGAAGCTCTGCACTTAGCTTTATTCCATCTTCAATCAGCTGACGCACGAGTTCCTTCTCCTTTACAAACACCACCACAGCTTTGTTCATCTGTGATGCCGATACAATGATTTCACATCCAACAGACTCTCCTACCGCTAGTAATACCTGCTGCACCAAGGTCTCGGCGCTCACCTCACAAAGCACCCCATCACAGAGTGAAAGAGGACAGGGTCTACCGCTCAGGTGAGCCCCCATCCCTGCACTCCGCCACGAGAACCACAGCTCCACATGGCGATAAATTAATATCGACGTTTGCTTGTTTTTGATCTTAGTTGTTCAGTGATTATGCTTCAGATAAATATTCAGAGCACTGAGGAAAAAGTTGTGAGAAATACAAAATGCTCATTCACTCTCGCACCACGCTCCACACTCCACTCTCACCCACCAACTCCCAGCATGCACCAGAGAGAGAGAGAGAGAGAGAGAGAGAGAGAGAGAGAGAGAGAAGGAGAGCAAGACAGATATAAAGAGTGAGAGACAGGGGAGACATAGAGTGAGAGAAAGAGAGCATGCAGTACATCTGTGTGTACTTGAGACATGTTAGGGTGAATCTAAGAATTGTCACTTCACCCGACAGGGGTCAAACCACAGGAGGGCTAAACCAGAGCAGAACAGAGCCGGGTAATTCATAATTAATCACCGCCACACAGACAGATCAGGGTTTAACACCTCTACAAGACTTACGTTATGAGCTAGGACAAGGACCAGACTAGAAAACAAACAGCTTTGTAATGCAGACTTTAAAAAGACAGACTAGTCAGAGATAACAAGCTACAGGCAAGAATAATTAACAACCATGGCCAGAGGGTAATGAGAACAGGAAATATAGACCATATAAGGAAAATAAAGGAAAAAACAAATCTTTAACTCTGTAATCATTCTAGTACAATTCTGCAAAAATACATTTTTCGTCTGTTTAGAATACTGTGGGAGTGTCAGATTGAATAATGATTGACAGTGGCATCTCCCTGGCAACATAAACAACTCAACAGATCTAGTGTAAGAAAAAGTGTAAGAAAAAGTCTTCTAAAGCTAACTAGTTAAAAACAATTAAATAGTCGGTGTGAAAATCAGATGTTTGATATACATGATTAGCAAAGGAAGCTAACGAACTCATTGAATGTGAGGTTGTTTATGACAGGATAAGATGATGTGCGTCAAACACCAGGAAATAAAGAAACGTTGACCACAGGTGCCATAGGATTGGTACGAGGAAGTATTCGAGCAAATCGTTTGGATTTTGTGTGCTAGAATTCAGAACGTTCAGTAACTGTCACTTTGTCATTGAAATCACAGCTCCCACATCGAAAATAAATGATCATCTTTGTGCTTTGTTGCTTGCTTAGTCTGAATGAGAATTTCTCTGGCATTGATCTTCCACAGCACCTGCTCACTTTCAGAGTCTCTGTTGCTTTTGTAGATGGCAGGAAAGCTTTCTCTGTTCTGCTTTACTTCTTTGACACTCAAGGCAGCCTTGTGTGGGCTTGACTCCAGCTAGTTTAAAAAGCTACACTGATTAGCATAGGATCGTGTTGCAGCGGTACAGAAGTGGAGCGTTTATCATTGACGAATATAGTTTTTCTCACATTTAACTACGACCTATCACACCTACATTCTACAGCACCTGATAAAGACATCCAGTGCAACTGCTAAAGCTTGAGATTATCTTGTTGTAGCCCAGAACTTAGCATGTCCACATGCTAACTACTGCATTAAATTGGCGTATGTAGAATGGTGAAAGGGCAGCTAGATGGAGTTTAGATCAAGGCTGAGTGAGCAGGAAAGATGGTTTCCAGGTTTCCATGGTTGGGGTTAAAACAGGACTCACCTTAAACAATTCAGAAGAAAACCAAATAAAATAAATCATGAGATGGTAACTCAATACCATAAAGTAAAAACAAAAACAAACAAACAATAAAACAAACCTGAAAAAGCAGCACAACTATCAACATGTTTTACTACACATGTATTTGTCTGTGGTTAAAATCTAAAAGGTGTGAACAGAGTCAGTATGACTCAGCCGATTAAGCTACACCGAAGTAAACTGAGACAGAGACTGAAACAGAGAGAGAGAGAGAGAGAAAAACACTGTACCATGTGTAT
The DNA here is from genome assembly GCA_023630585.1 of Cranoglanis bouderius. Classification (NCBI taxonomy): domain Eukaryota; kingdom Metazoa; phylum Chordata; class Actinopteri; order Siluriformes; family Cranoglanididae; genus Cranoglanis; species Cranoglanis bouderius. The sequence continues at coordinate 2,568,260 of CM042564.1, read as the reverse complement.
CAGATATTTCCTCCCAAACATTTCATCAGCCACCAAAATATCTGCTCCAGTCTCATCTTGAGGCCATAAGCAACACTACTTGCTTTACGTGCAGTAGAACGCTGCACTGGCTCCACATCACATGGCCACATCTGCAACATCGCAGCTTTCACTGGTTATCCATAAGAATGGGGAGAAAATAAAGAACTCAGAGAAATGGAAATCATGATGAACTTTATGGTATTCCCAACGGGATGCTAACATTGCAGCAGCAGTAATGAGATGATGAACATGCGGCAGTCAGTGAAACCAATGCAATGCGCAACACACGGAATCTTCATATGATTCTCATTATTAAATTTATACTCTTGTATACTTTATATTTTTATCAGACAAAAACACATGATCCAGGTTCAAAGCGCCAATCCAAGAGCCAACACAACTCCACACCCAAATCCAGTCTGGACATTATATCACTCCCACTCACCTGATTACCTGTTACCTGTTAAATACTTATTTAATTCATCAGTGGATATATACCAGCTCCCTTGATTATAATCTTTGTGAGGTTTTGCCATTTCAGAGGGTTTGTTTCAATCTTTCCTCTTTCTGGTTTCACCTTTGCTTCTGCCAAGATTTTTTAAAATCTTGATTACTCTTTGTTGAATATCTACTAGAATGGGCACTGCCTGATTTCAGACTTCAGAAGTTTGTCTGCTGATTTGGATTCTCAGTAAAAGTCTCACTCATATCCAACTGGCTCCACTTCATGACACATCCACACAACTGCCAAGATCGTTTACTGCACATAGAGAAGACTGCTGTTTTGGTAAAAATATAGCGCTTAAATACAATCTTACTGATCCACTAGAAAAAGAGTGCCTTTTCCTGTATGGTCTCCCCACACTGTAAGGGAAATACTAGCTGTATTGTCCATCACAGTGAAGGTCTTGTTTGTCAGCTTTTGATATCCCTATATGTGTGTCATTCCCTCAAGCTGGGAACTTGTGAATGTCACAATGTAATACTGATACTGTAATACGACCCCTCTATGAAAAACTGATAGGATGGTGCTTCACAGTACAGATGGATAGTGACCAGTGACATACCGCGAAAGCAACCAAAGAGCTTCTTAAGGCAAAGAAATGAAATGTTCTTAAATGTCTGATTACCTCAATCTAATTGAGCATGCGTTTCACTTACTGAAGACAAAACTGAAGGCAGAAATATCCACAAACATGCAGCAACTGAAGGCGGATGCATTAAAGGCCTGGCAAAGCATCTCAATGGAGGAAACGCAGCATTTAATGATGTCCATGGGTTCCAGACTTCACTCAATCATTGACTGCCAAGGATTTGCATCCAAGTATTAAAATTAATCCTAATATTTATGATTATGTTAGCTTGTCCAATTACTTTTGAGCCTGTGAAAATGGAGGGACTCCGTAATTCCTAAACGGTTAATGCAATATTTTTTGTTAAGGCCCTTGAATTAAAGCTGAAGGTCTACACTTCAATCACATCTTGATTGCTTCATTTCAAATCCGTTGTGGTGGTGTACAGAGGCAGAATTTACGATAATTGTGCCACTGTCCAAATACTTATGGCTGTACTGTATATTGCATAAAAATGACCTGGTCATCAGAAAGTAGAAGCTGATACTGATAGAACACTGTTTATTTTGAGGCAAAGTCATGTTATGTGATTGCTTCTGATAAAACAGCATTTAAACTTGTAACTTATAAAAACTGCACTTTTTCACTTTTTCTGTTTATCTAAAAATTTAAAACATTTCTTTCTCCAAAAGTTTTTGTTTAATCTCTCACTGTCTTGACTTGAACTTTGTATGCAATTCTAATAATGTTTTAATAGGTTTTCCATTCCTCAGTATGCTTTCTTACAATGCAACACTCTAAACATATTGGACATGCCCAGTTATGGTAGCGTTTTATGCTTTTACTAACTTTTTTCTCTCTAAAAACAAGTTGAAACATCTGGCTGTTTGTCCCAGGAGGAAAAGGCATGCAAAGTGTCTGATGTCTAACAAGTACTCAATATAGTGCATGAAACAATGCTAAAATGTCTCATGTACAGGTGAGCATGTAGAATACTGTATATACAATTGAACTGAGCAAGCATCAAGCTGGAGTATATAAAGTTCAAATGCTGGGATCTAGCTGAAAATTGTCGAGGTGCAAGTGCTAGCTTAACACTGTGGCATACAAAGTTCAAACACACATAATCAGAAATCAAAATGCACAAATACAGTGGGTATATAAAAGAATCACCCCCCTTAAAAATAATCACATTTTGTTGCTTTTCAGCCTGAAATGAAGACGGACACAGTTTTTGTTTTATCCAGCTGTATTTACTCAGTGCAACTTATAACATCCAAGTGAAAGATAGAACACCAACATGTCAGAAAAAAAAAGAAAAAAAAATTAAAAAACAGAATCATTGAGTTGGAAAAAGGATCACCCCCTCGCTTTAATTTGCCTTATTTTTTTTATTCCAGCCTTTAGTCTGTTGGGATATGTCTCTACTAACTTTGCACATCTAGACTTTGCAATATTTGCCCACTCTTCTTTGCAGAACTGCTCAGTCTTCAAGTCTTTCCACAGATTTTCAATGGGGTTTAAGTCTGGGCTCTGACTAGGCCATGCAAGGACGTTCACCTTTTTCTCCTTCAACCACTGTGTGGTCAGTTTTGCTGTGTGCTTTGGGTCATTGTCATGTTGGAAGGTAAACCTTCTTCCCATTGACAACTTTCTGGCAGAGGGCAGCAGCTTTTCCTCAAGAATTTGACGGTATTTTGCCCCATCCATTTTCCTTCTATCCTGACAAGTGCTCCAGTCCCTGCTGCAGAGAAACACCCCCATAACAGGATATTACCACCTCCATGCTTTACTGTAGGAATGGTGTTATTTGGATGGTGAGCTGTATTGGATTTCCGCCAGACATATCATTTGGTGTTGAGACCAAAAATTCATCTGACCATAACACCTTTTTCCATGTGGCCTCAGAATCTTCAAGGTGCGTTTTGGCAAAGCTCAGTCGTGGGTGGCTTTTTTCTTGCAACCCTCCCATACAAGCCACATTTGTGGAGAATTTGTGATATTGTTGTCACATGCACACAATGACCACTCTTTGTCATAAATTCCTGCAACTGCTTCAGAGTTGCTGTAGGCCTCTTGGTAACCTCTCTGACCAGTTTCCTCCTGACTCTTTCATCCAGTTTGGAACGACGTCCTGGTACAGGGAGGGTCTGTGTTGTACCAAATACCTTCCACTTTTTAATAATAGACTTCACTGTGCTTCTAGGCATTGATAAAGCCTTTGAGATTTTTTTGTATCCATCTCCTGACTTGTGCCTGTCCACAAATTTATCCCGGAGATCTTTTGACAGTGCCTTGCCACCCATAGTTGATTGTTTGCTTCAGTTTCACTACAAAATGCTCCAGGAAAGCACTTTTCATGCTGAGCTAATCAAAATGACCACAGCTGATCACAGTTGAAAGCCAAATGGCTTTGTGTGCCATTGAGAAGGTGATTAGCTACACCTTACTGAGTTTACAAGTCATTTTTAGGAGGGGGGGTGATCCTTTTTCCAGCACAGTGATTCTGTTTTTTAATATATTTTTTTAAAATTTCTGTTGGTGTTATATCTTTCACTTGGATGTTATAAGTTGCACTGAGTAAATACAGCTGGATAAAACAAAAACTGTGTCCGTCTTCATTTCAGCAACAAAATGTGATTATTTTAAAGGGGGTGATTCTTTTCTATACCCACTGTGGATACACGTTGTCACTAGTGTGTAAGCATAACATACTGTATATGCAGTACTGGGCAAAAGTTTTAGGCACCCTATTTTTTTCAGTACAAACTTTGTTATAGATTTTTTTTATTTTATGACATCTACATTATCAAGTCAGTACAAAAAACATTTTAGATTCCCAAACATTAGTTTTCTATCACAAAATTAAATGTAACAGAAAAATGTTTGTATGTCATTAAAGAAAGCAGCATATTACGTAAGAGACACTTTTCAGACAGTAAACACAATGAAGGCTGCTGGGTTTTGCTGCAGAAATAAGAAGCGAGTGCGAAAGTCAAAGTCTCCAGAAGAACTGTGTCTGGTTCTGCAAGATGCTCAATAAAACTTACCAGCTCATTTCCTTATAAAACTGCACACATTGTACCGGAGACTATTTTTATTTAAATTTTTATTTTTTTGTCACACCGAATATTGACTTTGTTTCATTTACTACTGTTTACTGATCTTTACGGTATTTCTTATTTTTTTTAAATGTAGAAACTTCATTATTTTGAAGGCATCTGTGTTCTACAGCATTTCTTTGCATGTGTCTAAAACCTTTGCACAGTACTGTAAGTTGTGTGTGCGTGTGTGTGCAGACGATCGGGCCAAAGGAGGGCTGGCAGGTGTACAGTTCAGCTCAGGATGCAGACGGTCGCTGTATCTGCACTGTAGTGGCCCCGGAGCAGAACCTCTGTTCCAGAGATGCCAAGAGTAGACAGTTACGCCAACTACTGGAGAAGGTACATACACTTTACACACACACATACACACAGATTGACATGCTGTTAGAAGATTTAAACTTGTCAAAACCAGTGGATACTGCTGGAGTTCTGATATCATGAATAAATTGGATGCTAAAAATTTTGATTTGTCGGCTTCAAAAAAGTGGAAATTAAAAAAAATGCATATTCCCGCTATGTTGGATTGGTGGAAAAAAACAAAAAAACAAGCAAACAAAAAAACATGTACAACACGTGGGAGCTCGGTGATTAGGAAGCAAAGTTAATGCAAATGTCTTATAATCAATTTGAAACATCTGGCTTGCAAGGTGCTAGGATCTCCTCGGATCTGACTGAATTGCACTTGCTCATGAAATACTGTAACTACACTAACTGGGAAGAAATGGTGAGGGACCATATTGTTTTTTGGAATCCATTCAGTAAAAGTTTGTGGGGAAAAAAGTGTGCTTCACAGTGAGCTTCAGCATGAGTCGTGATCAGTGAAAGGCACATTTTCAAAAAGAGAAAACTTTGTGAGAGTCTGTCAGTCCAACCAAAACAACACAGAGGGAGCAAACATAGATTACACAATTACTGACAAAGTGACTCGAAAATCAGAGTCATTGCTGTGAGAAGGCATTTGTTCACATTGACATTGGTCACAAAGATATCAACACAAAAGTTCCAGGGCTGATACTAACCTACTATGACTAAAAAGCACTGCCCACAAGCTGATGAACTGAAATATGGCCTTCTGCAAGAAAGCAAGCCCACTGGCTATGCACTTAATTTTACATTTGCTCAACTGACTTGTGACATACAACTGAGACAGGATACAACTGACCAGATAAGAGTTATGGCCCTGCTCAAGAACCCAGCAGTGGCAGCTTAGCATTTGAACTCAGCCTTCTAATCAGAAGCCCAAAGCCTTAACCACTGCTCATCACTATCCTATCCCCCAAAGACAGCAAGATCAATTACACCCTGATAAAGATGGAGCTACTGTATATGCCTTTGTATCAATATGCATACAGCCAGCACATCACCTTAGACAGTGACTACAAGCTGCTTGAGGCAATCATGTGCAAACTGCTCATCATCACCTCCCTGACTACAGAGGATGTTACTCCAGCTCCACTGATATGATCTCACAATCATCCACAAACCCAGTAAGGCAATACTTGTTGCAGACACACTTTCCAGAAAATCACTGTCAGGCCAAGGGGATAGCTTCAGCGAAAGCATGGATATCAAAGTGCAGTCAAGCTAAACTGGCTGAGATCCAGAAGGAGAATGCAAAAGCCATGCAATTTACTTGAATAAATGCATTAAAGGCCTTAGGAAAGATAAAAATGCCTCTAAAGCTTCACAGAGTTCTGCAATCAGCAATGAACTGTCAGAAATGCATGGTATTATTTTCAGGGTGAAATAATCATAATTCCCACCTCACTAAGAGCAGAGATTGTATCATGTATTCACACTGGTTATTGGACGACCAAAAAAAAACAAAACAAAAACTACTACATATCAGAAACTTGCCATCACCCTTAGGAAAGCATTATGGTTGAGCCTTATGGCAGGGGGTCTCATCAAAACTATTATGCTGTTATGTAAGCAGGTAGGCAGAAGAGTCAGGATGCATGCGCTGGGGAGATGCCAGTTAATGCAGAAAAGTTTATTAACAAAAAAAGGCAGTAATCCACAAATACAGTAATAATCCACAACGTAGGGAAACACACGCGAGGTAAGGAGGTGGTTTGGGAACCGCGAACACAGAGCTATGGAAATCGAATAAGAACTACGGACACAGAGCTACGAAACTAGAACTACGGATACAGAGCTACGGAACTAGACCAATCTAAACTATGCTAACTTCAAACTAATACTCCGCAAGGAAGTGGAAACAGTGTGGGTTTTTTATACACACACACAAATCATATACAAAATCAAAGACACCTGGAAATGATAATCACATTAAACGGAGAAGCAATGAGGAAACAGGGGCAGAGACATGACACAACACAATAACAAAAGCACATGGGGAAACACAGGAGGCGGAGACATGACGTGAATACGAAAACAAAAAAGCATATGGCCGAGGTAAACAAAATGAGAGTCTTTCTGAAGTGGGCTTAAATCAGTCCCTCCAGGATTTCGCGATTTTGCGATCGCAGGAATTAACGCAAAATCGAGGAAACGCCGCAACTTTCGCAGGAGATTGCAATTTTTCAAAATTACAGCAGATTTCCCGCAGATTTGGGCTGAGACGCATCATGTGACGTCATAACAACGTGCATTCAGCCAAAGCCCTCTTCGGTTCACATGTCACACGTGAGTACAGATAAAGGTCTCAGTTACCAACAGACATCACTGTGAAAGACCGTGCAAAACAATTTTGTGCGACTGAGATTCAAATAGTTTTCTGCAAAAAGTGAACAAAAAAAACTCTACAAATTGCATCGCAAATTTGGAAAAAAAGCCGCAACAAAATCAAGCATTTTTGGCTGCAACCCTGTACAGACTGTTAAATAAATTAGCCTCAGTACACACAAAATGTGGTGGGCGTTTCACTGTCTCGACAAAACTGTCACTGATAGGCTGCACAAAACTACAGTCTGGGGTAGAAAGAAATCAGCCCCAGCCTTGATTCTTCCGACCCTTATGTGTATTTTTTACTTATGACCATTGGTGGTGCTGTTGTCATTTGTTAACAGTAAATAAGAGGACAAAAATAGTTTTTTTGATTGAAAAAATGTTTTTTTCTTTGAAAACAAAGTTCAAGATATTATTTTCTAGCTATTAACAGGCATGTGCAAGATACTCCATTTTCCTAGAACACAGACCCTCAGATCCCAAAGAGCCAATGCTCAGACTATATGATCACATCAGTGTTGACTGCCATGCTAGATTTTTTACTTCAAACTTCAAGCGTATGGAATACACAAGCGTAGAGCAGGTTTCACCAGGCAGGGCTTACCCAAAACAATCATCTCCAACAACGGACCTTAATACAAATACAAAGGATTTTGAGATCTTTGCTATTTCATGTCTCATATCACCAGAGAGCAGTCCAGACTATCCACAATGTAATGGGATATCAGGATGAGCAATAAACATTTTTTTTTAATTCCTACTGTAAAAAGCAACAGTGGAGCACAAGATTTCTTATTTGAGTCTTCTGGAATATCGCAACATCACTGTCGACAATTTCAAACCACCTGCACATTCTACAGCCGTCAGCCGCAAGCATGTGTACGTGAGAAAAGCAGAACATCAGCAATGCCAAAAGTAATGCTATGACAGGTCAGCCAAATCACTTTCACAGCTACAGCCTGGTGATTGTCAGAATTCAACTACACAGTATTGGAAGCCAGCGGCTGTCAGCCAGCCAGCACACACTCATCAGAAGAGGATCAGGTGTACTGCAGAAATCGTTGACACAGAACACAATAGAGCAAGTGAGAACTCAGTATGAAACTGAACAGAGCTGAAAAAAAACACATTACTGTACGAGTACTACAACGCAGATACCAGAGAAGCCAGACAAAAACACAACGGGTGCTTTGCTCAGAATGTGCAGGTGTAATGGCTGTCAGCCAAGTTAAAATGTTACCGGCGTGTTAATGAAAGTGAATTATATCACGGAATTTTTGGTGTTCGATTCATCCAGTTAAAGTGTGCTTCACAAAGCAAGACAGAGCCCAACTAGTTATCACATACTCAGGTGATTAATTAGGAATTAATGTGGAAAAGTTTGAAAGTACGGACTGCACAGGCTGAGCTGCGTTACTGGAAGATTTGGTTGTTGTGCTTAGGAGGCTCGTTTTCACTGTTTAGTTGTGGGAATGTAAATCAGCTGTGCTGTGAACATGTATGGTAATTTATGGCTGATTAGTTTTCATCAACATATGCACTTCACGTTTACCAAAATCTTTATAAGTGGCACGAATGTTTAATTCGGTTTTGCCTACAAAAACATTTACACACAGCTTCACTAAATGATAAGAGGCCCAGTGTGTGTAGATTTATCTAAATGGATAATGTGGAATAATTGAAATTTGAAGGTATGGATAATGATTCAGAATAAAGAATGTTTCAATTAAACGCTACATTTAAACGTGTAAAAGGTTGTTGATGACAAATTACAGCATTTAAATCTTTAATAAAAAACTATGGTGTAATCATGTTATGTTGGCGTAGGTATACTGCTAGCTGGCGAAAGTTTTGGTGAGGCTAAAATTATTTCATAAGAAGCACTTCTGTCATTACACGCTTATGTTTTGAATTGAATAAACTTATAGTCACACTTTCAGTGAGTTTAGTAGGATTCCAACCATGTTTTACTGCTATACATTTCATTTGAAAGATCAATTTTGAGTCTTCTTCCTCTCAGCTTGGGGATTCATGGTGTTGGTGTGTTGCTGATATTACTGCTACCAGTCCTCTGTTTATGTATTATCCTTAATAAGAACACAATGCATTATCTGCATAACTCCATGACTGGCAGCATAGCGGCCATGCCGCCTTCACTGGGATTGGAAGGCATGGAGGCCACACCCCTATGCTGGGACATGGCGGCGCAGAGGCCATGCCTTCTTCACTAAGACTGACTGGTACAGGGGCCATGCTGCCTGGTCAGTGGAGTTTGTTCTACAGTATCAGACTCATTCTAAGCAGAATATTTAATAGCTACTTTAATGATTAGTAGCATGTGCTTAATTCTGCACAATATGCTAATATTAGCACTGATATTTATAAACATTTCCATATTCTTTATTGCCTCTGAATGAGCCCTTGCTTCTGATTTATGGATACTATATGCTGCCACCTGAGAGGCGAGGCCTGGTGTAAGATAAGGAGGAAACACTCGAGATGTCCAAAGGCTGTTCATCACTCTAGATTTTGAAACATTCATTACTGCAAGACAGTCTGGAAAAGAAGTGCCGGCTCAAGTGCATTAGGCAGAGGAACACGCAATTTCTCAACAAAACAACAGCACGATAACAAAAGATGTTCAACATGAAGACAATTGCCCAAGATTGTAAATCAAATTTACAAGTAGGTTATTATACAACGTATATACACTAGATATACGCTGGTTATTGTGGCTGATTAATTTTGTTTTACAGATCTTGTTCTAGTGGTTTGCTTTTTCTTTTTTCTGAGTGTTCTGCTTTTTCTGAAAGTTGAAATGACGTCATGCATTTCTGCCAACACTTTGGTAATTTCATCTTGATTCAGAATCACACTGAAACAGTCTGAGTACACTATCTATAATTGTTTTCATTTCAGCTGTTATCTAAAATTGAAATATTCTACTGATATGTATTATTCAATAAATCAAGAATCACAGGTTTATATTAATGCGCTCGTTCTAGTATGTTATCGCTACTACGGTAACAGCTCATTCACAGGAACATGTACGTTGGACGCTAAGCCTAATCACAAATGGATTTTAAAACGTGTTATTTAACAAAGAAAAAATCTAATCCTTGATGAGGTGAAGTTTTCGGTGAAGAGACTGTAGATAACTGATGATTTATTGTGCAGCCAATAGTGACATACTGTGGGGGTGTCAGTTGGGGTCAAGCTCAGTTGCTGTTTTTTGGACTTCCTGTTAAGACATGTGTTTGTGCAGATGCTCTGCGACTGTTAATAAAGTTTCTGGTCTCCTGCATGCAAATGCCTCCATGCATATCAATCTACATTGTGTCAGAAGTTAAAACAGACAACAAAGAAAAGGGACGGTAAAGCATAATGGCTGAAGCATTTCATCGACCGGATCCTCTGAGCTTTGATGGTAATATAATATAAGAATATGATCTATTTATTACTGCAGCTCACAGTGACAAGCCAGATAAAACTAAAGCTTACGTACTCCTCAATCTTACAGGACCAGAGGCAATTGAAAAACAGCATATGCTCCATTGATCCTGGCTGTTGATTGGACAAGATGTGGTCACACCGACAGAATCGCAAGAGGATCCAGAATGTTTGAAACGAAGGTTCAGAGAAGTATGCAACCCAGAGACAAATGTCACAATGGATAGACATTCACTTAATACCAGAAATCAAAACCTGGGGAAACCATCAAGCAGTGCCGGTCCTAGCCCATTTGGTGCCCTAGGCGAGATTCATCCTCAATGCGTCCCCCCCCCCCATTTTTTTTCTTTTTTTAAAAAATTGAGCTCCCGATGGTTTTTGTCACTTCCTTTTGCATCTCAACTAACCATCTTGATTGCTACTGCTGGTAATACATGAGGAAGTTAAATGTGGTTTGGTACTGTTAAACGGATTCGGTGGGGCGGTGGTGGGGTGGCACCCCAAATATGCTGACACCCTAGGTGGCTGCCTATGATGCCTAATGGATTGACCAGCTCTGCCATCAAGGCATACAGTACATGAGTACCCTGAGAAACAAAGCAAAACCATGTAACTTTGGGACATTAAAAGACAAACTGATTAGACTGGTGTGTGGCATAGGCAGCGACAGATTAAGAAAAGTGTTGCTTAGTGAAAGTGATTTAACTCTTGTGAAAGTGATCACAATCTGCCAAATCAGTTAACAGAGCAGCACATGAAAGCACTGGCCACACCACAGAGCATGCCCACGAGTGTTGATGAAGTGCACCATACTGTAAAAACTGCAGTGGGAATCACCCATCAGAGCATGGACAGTGCAAAGCCTTTGGACAACAATGCCAAAAGTTTAACCATTTCAAGTCCCAGTGCAGATCCACATCAAAAGGTAATGATAGACAACACAGACAGCAGTGATGAATCACTCCATATTGATGGACTGTGTCTTGGTGCTAGTGAAATCAGCACAGCATAATTAACAAACAAGTAATTCACTGCAGTGTGACAGTAAATGGCAAACCACAAAGTTGACACAGGAGTAAAGTGTAATGTCATCTTATTTGACACATGTAAAGCAGTGAGAAACAAAGAGAAAATTCATGTCAAGTCAACAGCAACATTAGTGGCTTATGGAGGCTCTGTGATTAAAACAAAGGCACACATGTTGCAATTTCATGTGGTGGATAAAAATGTAAAATCATTTCTGGGCCTGCCGGACCGTTTAAAAATGGATTTGATATCTCTTAAAGACGAAGTGCATGAAATTGGTCTTCACAAAAGCACAAGCTTGTCACAAGAAATATTTACAGAATACGCTTACCTGTTCAGTGAAGAGCTCGGTACTCTAGCCTTGACTGTGGAATGAAATTAAACGCAGAAGTGACTCCAGTTGACCGGCTCCCTAGTCACATACCTGTTGCAATGTATGACAAAGTGGGAATGGAATTAAAGAACATGACAAAACTTGGAGTTATAACACCCATCTCAGAGAGTGGGTGTCTTCAGTGGTTGCCACACATACGAAGGACATTAGCAATATTCTCATATGCTTTGATCCCAGATACGTAAAGGAAGCTCTCACGCGCCCTCACCATCCTATGCGCACAGTTGAGGAGGTGGCAGTACAAATGTCTGACACTACCATTTTTTTAGTGCTCGATGCTAAAAGCTCATTCTGGCAAATCAGGTTCGACCATGCATCTTCCATATGCACCACTTTTGCCATGCCTTTTGGCAGATATTGTTTCTTGCGAATGCCTTTCGGCATTAATTTGTCATCAGAAGTGTTACAACGAGCAATGGAGCAAATCTTTGCAGGCTACCCATGTACCACAATTGTTGATGACATAATCGTTGGTGGAAAGGTAGGGAAGGAACATGGTGAAAACTTGAAAAAAGTCCTAAACGGAGTACGGCAGGTCACCTGAAACTGAACCCATACAAATGCAAGTTCAAGCTTGAAAAAGTCAGTTATGAGGGTCATCTGTTCATGGAACATGGAATAAAACCTGATCTAACCAAGGTACAGGCCCCTACAGAGATGCCTCTGCCAGATGATAAAGCCACCCTGCAGCGTTTCTTAGGTACGGCTAATTACCTTGGCAAATTCATTCCAAATTTCAGTGGTTTATCAGCACCACTTTGACAATTACTACACAGAGACGTAGTTTTGTGTTGGACACAGCAACAACAGAAAGCATTTGACATACTGAAGCAATTGCATGACCACCGGTGCTGAAGTATTTAGACATGAGCAAACCTGTCACATGTGACGCATCATAGTACGACTTAGGAGCAGCATGATTACAGAACAGTAAACCTGTAAGTTACTGTAGCTTCACGCTCCCGAAAAAGAACTGCTGGCAGTAGTCTTCACCGGTTTTAAGTTCTACGACTACATCTATGGAAAACCAGTCATGGTAGAGACAGACAATGAACCCTTCGTTACTATTCTGTACAAACCTCTGCACACTGCTCCAGCTCGTATCAACGAATGATATTGAAGCTGCACAAATTCAACCTGACACTCACCTACAAAAGAGGAAAGCAGCTCTATGTGCTCCCAGAAAAATAACAACGCAACACTTCAACGAAGAGGATGAATTTGAAGTGATGACAGTCTAACTGATTTCTCCCAACTATTTACAAGAGCTGAGAGAGCACACAACAAAATACTACAACAAATTCTGTGCAACACTATCAAGCACAGACGGCCAAAGCGAATACAAAGTGTGCCAACCCCACTGAAACCTTTCTTCCCTTTCAGAGATGAACGTGCCATTAATGATGGAATCATCATGAAAGGAACAAGGGCGGTAATCCTTCAAACCCTACAGAGTGAGTACTTACAAATACTGCACAAAGGACATCCAGGAGCTGAAGCAACTAAGCATAGAACACAAGACATTGACAACACTGTGCAGTCTTGTAGCATATGCAATGCCCTGAAACCTCATCAACAGGAGGAACCACTGCACCTCCATGACATCCCAGAACTGCCATGATCTGTAGACATATTTGATTGGAACGACCAACAGTACCTAGTGTTAGTGGATTCTTAATCGTGGTTTGAAATAAACCCACTCAACACCCACTCAGAAGATATTCTTTTGTGTATGGCATACCCCAAAATCTACTCTCCAACAGTGGCACACGATTCACAAGTCAGGCTTTCAGAGACTTTGCACATTCATGGGATTCTGTCACACCACTAGCAGTCCTCAATATCCCCAAGCGAGCGGAAAGGGCAGTTCGTAGTGCAAAGAGCTTCCTCGAAACCACAAAACGGGAAGGGTCTGGACATCCAGAACATTCCTCGGAACTAGATACTAGGTTCACCCACTCAGAGACCAATGTCCAGGGTAACTCGCACCAACATACCTATCAGCAAGCAGACGTTAAGTCCAAAATCAAAGAACACAGTGACAATCAAAGCCCAGCTCTCCAAGAATAGAGAAACACAAAAAGTGTTTTTATGACAAAAGGAGCAAATCACTCTCTCCACTGCATGACTCTCAAGTGGTCTGACCGCAAACATCAAAAGGCCATGACAAGATTGGAGTAATAATAAGCACCCTTGCAGAGCCCAGATCTTACATTGTGGAGTCTGAAGGTAAAGAATACAGGAGGAATCACTGACATCTTCTTCCTGTAGAGCACCACCTCCACTTCAAACACAAACTGAACTTAAGGATCCACCTTCAGATCCCAGAACTGAGCCAAACAATGACACTGTGCCTGAAAGTGTAGTGCATGTTGAGCAGAACATCCTAACTGAGCCGACTACTGAAAAGTCACCATATCGTATACGATATGGTCGAGTTTCCAAGCCCAATCCTAAGTATGCTGTCTAAGTACTGTATGTACAGTATGTTGTTTAAATGATGTTCTAGTAAATAAAAGCTAATGTCTGTTGCGAATTTGGAGATGTGTTAATGTGAAGAATAATTCTGAACATTAGTTATTCACTTTTAGTTTTGCATAACATGAATATTAGAAAGAAAATGTCTGTGGAAATTATTATACCTTATTTTGGAAGGGAGTATAAAACTAAGTAAAGGGGATGTAGATAACTGATGATTTAATGTTCAGCCAATAGTGACATACTGTGGGTGTGTCAGTTGGGGTCAAACTCGGTTGCTGTTTTTTTGGACTTCCTGTTAGACATGTGTTTGTGCAGTTGCTCTGCGACAGTTAATAAAGTTTCTGGTCTCCTGCATCTATACATATCAATCTACAGTGATGCTTATTTAACATTATGGAGAAAGTCTCCAGGATTCTCCAGTCTTTGTGCATTTAATAACATCTCAGTACCATTATCCAACATCTTCAGGACAGAGGAGTGAACAACTGTTTATAGCTGCTCCTATATAGTAGGAACAGTCTGCTTACAAATCTGCTTTATCACCACCTTTTTTCCGTTGTGAAATGACCTTTGGATGAAAAAATAATATTCTAAATAAAAGTTTTTAAAAATGTTATAATAAGGCAACAATGCATTTTCACAATCTAGGTTGCTAGCTAAGCTAACATACTAAGATATTGCTAGAGCTAGTTTTAAAGGGATAGATATTAATTTTATACCTAGTCATAACCAACATCTTAAATACCTACTGTTCAAGCCACATCCTGCTCATTTGTTTTTCCATATTGACCAATGCAGGATAAATGTGTGACAAACTGAAGGATATTGTTGGAGGATTTTAAACTCTGCAACAGCAGAGCAGTACTCTGCATTGCATTGTGGTATTTTCTCGGCTCTGACACGCCTGATTCAGCTTCCCTTGATGAATTAGTGCCTTAGAGAAAGAAATAGAGTGCCAGAGGACTGATGGGAATTGATAAGTGGTGCTACGTGCTAACGTGCAGTGACGGATGGTGCAGGTCCAGAACATGTCGCAGTCGATTGAAGTGCTGAATCTGCGCACTCAGCGGGATTTCCAGTACGTCATGAAGATGGAGAACCAGATGAAGGGGCTCAGGACAAAGTTCAGACAGATCGAGGAAGACCGCAAGACCATCATGGCCAGAAACTTCAAGGTAAACTTTATCATAAATTAGCAGGTCTCTTCATATAAATGTTTACAGTGGCATGAAATAACGAGCCTGTATAAGCATGGTGGAAGATGTAAATGGCTATAAAGGTTCTTGGTACGGTTCTTTAGGCAGGTGAGAACACAACAATCACACTCCAGAGCAAGAGCATCTGAGCGAGGTGGTCTTGGTCCACTTCCAGGTGAGAAAGTGAATCGACTCGACTGCGGAAACTGATTCAAGTGAACGAAAACAAGCCAAGAGAGTCAATTATGCTCTGATTCGGACTCAAAGATGTGTAAGATCCCCATGACGAGTTATTGTACAATGCAAGCTCAATTCAATTACAAACGTTTTTTAAACCTCATTTGCAACACAGTCAAGTATAACAAAAGAGAAATTATAGAAAACAAATCTAGAATATAAATAATAACCTTATAAAAAATAAATAGAATAAAAACTATTGCAAAATAACAAATAATAAAAATAATTATTAAGTGAAATTATAGACTGAAATGGACCAATAGAGTAAGTAATTTTCAATGGATATTAGAACTGATTTGAAACGATGGATTTAATACACCAAATTATACAAGTGAGTTGAGTGTTAGCAGACCTTATTGAGACATGAAGAACACTCCAGTCATCAGAGTGAGTTTGGTAAACTCCATTGTTCAAGGTCAACCCAGATATAAACCAATAAGAGCCTCGTAAATAAACAGAAACTAATTTAGGCCGCTAGAGCGGTGCACCTGACTTTAGCATCCAGCATGCACTGATGCGTATTGTGGATGTCTGTGGTGATAAATCTGAGCTCAATGATAAACTGAATCCACAGACTTCAGCGTGGTAATGAAAGCATGTCTGTGGAGCACATCGCCATAATAAGAGTTCAGAGGACAGATGTCTCCACAATCATCCTCCTGCTGTACAGAAGGAAACTATTTTTTATTCCTGTAAAGGAAATCAATACGTTCATGAGATAACTTATATTGTCTCATGTTCAGGCAATGTATTTCCTGTCACTCTTTCAGTGCTGGTAGGTAAGGTAGACATTTAGAGTATTATAGTCCAGTTCATCCACAGAATCAATTTGGTTTTATTTGCATTTGAAACTAATTTAATTCTGTGGATTTCAACGCGTAGACCAGAGGTCATCATCTGGCTGACTGCAGTCTGGATGCAGACTCAGCGAAGTCAGTCACTCCAGGATTTTGCGATCACAGAAATGAACTCAAAATCAAGGAAACTCCACACTATTCAGAGGAGCTTGCAATTTTTCGAAATTACCGCAGATTTTCTGCAGATTTGGGCCAAGACGCATCATGTGACGTCATCACAACTCGCATTCATCCAAAGCCCTCTTCGATTCACATGTGTCGAATGAGTACAGCTAAAAGGTCTCATTTACCAACAAACATCACTGCGAAAGGCCGTACAGAACTATTTCGTGCAACTGCAATTTCGCCAATTCAAGTAGTTTTCTGCAAAAAACCTCAGTAAATTACATCGCAAATTTTGAAAAAAGCCGCAGCAAAATCAATCACAAAAAAACTCCATGAAACCAAGTACTCGAACAATACCATCAGTGCATGAAAACTGGCTGGATTTCACCTACTCCCGGTTTTTTACACATGATTTCTGTAGCAGATCCTCTGTTGTGGCTTGTTGAGGTCAATCACATGCATATACAGCGCCCTCCACTAATATCGGCCCCCTTGGTGAATATGAGCAAAGAAGGTTATGAAAAATTGTCTTTATTGTTTAACCTTTTGATCTTTTGTTCAAAAAATTCACAAAAATACTCTGCTCTCATGGATATCAAACAATTGCAAACACAACACAGGTTGATCCAAAAAATATATCTTTGCTAAATATAGGTAAGCAACAATTAATGGCACCCTTTTAGTCAATACTTTGTGCTACCTCCCTTTGCCAAGATAACAGCTCTGAGTCTTCTCCTATAATGCCTGATAAGGTTGGTAGAATACATGGCAAGGGATCTGAGACCATTGCTTCATACAGAATCTCTCCAGACCCTTCAAATTTCAAGGTCCACGCTGGTGGACTCTCCTCTTCAGTTCACCCCACAGGTTTTCTATGGGTTTCAAGTCGGGACTGGGATGGCCATGGCAGGACCTTGATTTTGTGGTCGGTAAACCATTTTTGTGTTGATTTTGATGTATGTTTTGGATTATTGTCCTGCTGGAAGATCCAACCACGACCCATTTTAAGCTTTCTGGCAGAGGCAGTCAAGTTTTCATTTAATATCTGTTGATATTTGATAGAGTCCATGATGCCATGTATCCTAACAAAATGTCCAGGTCCTCTGGCAGAAAAACAGCCCCAAAACATTAAAGAGCCACCACCATATTTAACCGTGGGCATAAGGTACTTTTCCATATGGCTACCTATCTGTGTGCACCAAAACCACCTCTGGTGTTTATTGCCAAAAAGCTCTATTTTGGTTTCATCTGACCATTGAACCCGATCCCATTTGAAGTTCCAGTAGTGTCTGGCAAACTGAAGACTCTCGAGTTTGTTTTTGCATGAGAGTAGAGACTTTTTTCTTTAAACCCTTCCAAACAACTTGTGGTGATGTAGAGACTTTCTGACCCCAAGATGCAACTAACTTCTACAATTCTCCAGCTGTGATCCTTGGAGATGTTTGGCCACTCGAACCATCCTCTTCAAAGTGCGTTGAGACAATATAGACACACGTCCAATTCCAGGTTGATTCATAACATTTCCAGTTGACTGGGACTCCTTAATTATTGCCCTGATGGTGGAAATGGGCATTTTCAATGCTTGTGCTATTTTCTTATAGCCGCTTCCCATTTTGTGAAGCTCAACAACCTTTTGCCGCACATCACAGCTATATTCCTTGGTCTTACCCATTGTTATTGACTAAGGGAATTTGGCCTATGCGTTACCTCATATTTATACCCCTGTGAAACAGGAAGTCATGGTTGAACAATTTCCTGTTACTAGTCACCCAGGTGTATTTGCAAAAAAGTAAAATAGCAACGGGAATATACTTCAAATATATTTTTCTCATATGAATTCATAAGGGTGCCAATAATTGTTGCAAACCTATATTTAACAAAGATATATTTTTTGGATAAAGTTGTTTTTGTGTTTGCAATTGTTTGATATCCATGAGAGCAAAGTATTTCTGTGAATTTTTGAACAAAAGATCAAAAGGTTAAACAATAAAGACAATTTTTCACAGCCTTCTTTGCTCATATTTACCAAGGGTGCTAATATTAGTGGTGGGCACTGTATGAACATTAATTAGCTGAAGACAGTTCAACGAGACAGGAAAGAGTTTTCACAGACTTGAAATATATTTATTTTTTGATCTACCCACTGATTATTGATGTGAGAACATTTAAATGTGAGAAAGTTTAAAAATGGTTGTTTGCTCTCTGATTCAAGTTTAAAACTGATGTCTCATGGCGCTAGTCAAAAGTGTCCAACATAGAAGTGTTAACAGACTGTCACAAGAGTTAAACATGACCACATAACCACCACATGCTGTTCCTCTACTTATTTACAGCCATAAATGAGTGGTTAAGCATTAACATTGTAAGTGTTGACACCATTCTGTCACATTAGTTGCTTATGCAGACATTCATGAATGATTAGTTTTATATAGTTTCATAAGATTTTATGTAGTTTTATGTTTTACATTGTACTTTTTTTTTCACAGCAGAAGGTAAAGTGTCTGAGTAGCAGTACAGGATTGTCTGGATACAGATTTACATTCTAGTCTGTTATATAAGAAACAATACCACTAATATAAATCACAAACAGAAATGGACCCAGACCTGAGCTGTGTGGAACACCTTTTAGATTTAAGATTTATTTTTGCTGTTTTTTGTCTGGCTTTCAGATAATAAATTCAGATTTTTTTTTTTTTAAACAAAGTATAATGTGATCAACTGCAAATAAAACCTCTAAGCTTTAAAAATAAAAATAAGCAAGCAAACAAACAAAGAAAAAAAACCCAATTTCCTTTGCCTACATATATAATAAATGAATGAAGCAAAATTTTCATTGAGATCAGATTCCTCACCTCACTCATGTAATGTATTTACATAAAAGGACCTCCAAACTTTAACATATGTTCTACAATGGCCCTGTGATAGACACCCCTGTTCTGCGGAGAGGCTCTAAATCCACCATGACCCTGACCAAGATAAAGCGCTTACTGAAAATTAATGAATGAATGTTCTGCAGTATTTTTTAGAAAGGCGCTTGAGCTTATCTTTACTAGGATTATTGGATAGCAGCGGAAAGTGAGAAAGGGTGTTTTCCTTACAGAATGAACAGGATAAGTTGCAGCAATTTATTAAATGCATGCATTGTACTGTACATTTAACATTTAACACAGTAAACACACCGGACAGTGCTCGGAATACATAATATATAACCATGCAAATGTTACATTTTCACCACTGGTGTGTTTCAGAGACTAGAATGTACAGTGTATACCATAAGTAGCAGTAAAAGATTTACATTCTAGTCTGTTACAGAAGAAACAATATCATCAGTATAAATTGTGAACAAAAGCAGGCCCAGAATTGAACCTTGAGGAACACCTTTAGTATGTATCAGAGATGGGTCCAGAAAACAGATTCTAACTCAGCTCCTTGCCATGTGCATGAGAGTGGAAATCTAATGACACAGTGATATTGGAAATAGGGGACAATTTTTGTTTTTACAGACATTTGGCTTTGGGTGTTTAAAAAAAAGTACAGCTTGTATTTAAAAAAAAAAAGAAAGAAAGAAAGCAGTTCCTTTTTGGTAATGATGTTAGGGTTAGTGTTTGGTGTAGGCATTTCGCAGTTGTTCAAGATATTAATACAAATATGTTTGTGTGTGTGTGTGTATGTGTAGGAGCTGAAGGATCGAATGGATGAGCTGCAGCCCCTGATCCCTGTGCTGGAGCAATACAAAACAGACACTAAGCTCATCTCGCAGTTCAAAGAGGAGATCAGGAACCTGTCGGCTGTGCTGACGGGGATCCAGGACGAGCTGGGGGCGTATGATTATGACGAGCTTTACCACCGAGTGATGAGCCTCGAGAGCCGTCTGCGCAGCTGCATGAGCAAACTTAGTAAGTCATGTCACTATGTGTAAACTTAATATAGTCATTATTACGATCACTGTCGTTTATACGCACAGTTAAAGGGGGGGAAAAACATCCTGGGTGACTTGGTTTCAATTTCTTTCATTTGCATGATGGTCTGTTTTACTTTGTTTAACAGTTTATCACATTAACCACAATGCCGTTCGATTACCTGCTGATAGAGGTGCAGTGGGATTTAGCCCTCTCTTCATCTCTATCTAAAGAGACTGATGCGGCGGCACTTCAGTCCTTTAGTCCTCCAACATTCAAACACCACTCTTAGCATTCTTATTTTTCATTGGTACAACTGTCATCAAAACTGACCACCAATGAATAGAGTTATGAAGGTCTGGGAGGAAGACCAAGTCTGAAGCTTCACCTTCTTCCTAGTTAACTTCTTATAAACTCCAATTTCTCTTTCTCCAATAGTGAAGAAGTTTATACACTACCACATTCCTGTCTCCTCCACACTGTTCAGCTCCTACACAAGAGTCTTTATTAGAGGGCGTGGCCATCTAGTGCAAGGTAGAAGCCCAGAACTCCAACTCAAGTTCTCAGAGATCTCTTATATAGTTCCACAATCACTCTTCATTTATTTGAGGGTGTGGCCTGGATTCACAACAATAGTCATTGCTATAAACGCAATCATCATCATTACCAATGGTGCAAACAGACCGCTAATCATTAATGCTATTCTCGTCGTTATTGATATTACTGTCATTTCTCTTATTACTGTCATTACACCATCATCATTATCATTTCCCTTCTGTTTACATCACCAATAAACACTGCACTGCTAAATATCATTACCAGGATGAATAACACACCTACATCTACTGCTAACGCTTCACACCTCTCAGTAAATATAGGATCTGTTGGCGTATTCCAGGCTGATTTTAATGCAGTCTCACTTCAGTACAGTAGGTCAGAGGTCACAGAAGCCTTGACATCCAGTCATATCTTAGATTTCAGATTTTCAGAGATTTTAGTTTCAGCATGTTGATCTATTTGTCTTATAATGGTGCCATGATTTGGGTGATCCCATGATTGGGATGCCATTTAGCTCTTTTAACTCTTTAAAAAATATATTTTTCAACATTTAATCTATGAGAATGTGAATTTACCCATTCAGAAAATGTGCTAACACATCTCAGGCAACAGACTTATTATTATAAGGTTTCTTTGCTGCATTTTGCTCTGAAATGAGTAACAGGGTTGAACGTAACAGGTTTGAGTTGTTAGCATAGTATACCTAAAATGTGATTAACTAGCATACATGCTAATGTCATGAGGACCTTAAGGACAGTCTAAGAATTTACCCACAATTATTTTGTTAAGAACGTGTCTTATAGTCACTGCTTGTCCATTTCTTTTTTTTTTAAAGTTATTTTGTTGGTTGTATCATTATTTTATTTTATTGTTGTTAGTATTTGTCTTAGCATTTCTTTTTTAATTGCCTCCATGCCATTAATCCATTGAGATCTCTGATTGTTTACATGAATGTTTAATTCATTCTAAAATGCTGAATTACACTTTGATGTTGGAGTTTAATCTAACCCTCCAGCCCTGCACCACAGGATCACATAAGGATTTTCTTCACAAGGATTTTGGTAACTGGGTTCTACCTCTTTCCTGCATCGAATGCTGATCACACATGAGGTATCAAACTTGCTAATGCCCATTTAAAATGTGGCTCTCGCTACAATCACAGCTCCTACACATCAAAAACAGGAAGCATTCCCAGCTTTTGGAAACTGGATCATCATCGTCGTTTGTGTCTACAGCATGGCATGGATTTTAGGTTGCATCAATACATTCAATACCCACCTAACTCAACAAAGACCAAGTTTGCCTTGTTAAACCTCTGCTCACTGACCAATAAGGCGATGTTTATCTCTGATGTAATCTTGGTCCACAATATTGACTTTATGTGTCTGATAGAAACTTGGTAACAGCCAAACAACTTTATTGCATTAAACCAAGTCACACCCCCACGATATCAGTATCTGGATAAATCATGCACTACTGGTCATGGTGGTTATAAGGTCTTGTTATAAGGTCAAATCTGTACCGAAATCCATGTAACATCATTTGAGTGTCTTGCTTTGAATGTCACTGGCCCTAAACCATTGCTCGTTGTTTTAGTTTACTGCCCACCAAAAAAATCACCTGGTTTTATATCTAAGCTCCTTACCTCACTGAGTTCTATGTACCCTGCAGTATTGCTATAGGAGACAACATTCATGTCAATATAGCCAACTGTGTTTTAACTGATGATTCTTTGGATTTTACTCAGCATGTAAATATCCCCACTCACACTAAATATCACACTTTTCATTGATATTGTGTGTGGATATTGTGTGTTCACACTTCTTAACCTGAGTCACATGGATTTTGCCATCTCCCATTACAAGGCTGTGCTGTTTGACCTGCCTATTCCCTCTCTATCACACAAACACCTAAAACACCACAATATCACTTTTAGAGTGTAAACACTTGCCCTTCAGCCCTAAATAACACGCTCGAGCAGTTTCCTGTTTCTCTGTTTTCCACTCCATCCCCAGATGCTCTGGACATCCACTATAACCACACTGTCTCCACTACCCATAATCAACTAGCTCCCCTCAGAACACATGCTGTGACTTTCACACAACCTTCTCCCTGGTTCACTCCTGAGCTCCGCTGTATGAAAGCTGCAGGTTGCCAACTAGAATGCCTCAGCATGAAGACAGGCCTGAGAGTTCATCCACTCACCTACAGAAATCAAGTTACAAAATACAAAGAAGCACT
Organism: Cranoglanis bouderius; assembly: GCA_023630585.1. Lineage (NCBI taxonomy): Eukaryota > Metazoa > Chordata > Actinopteri > Siluriformes > Cranoglanididae > Cranoglanis > Cranoglanis bouderius. The sequence continues at coordinate 2,544,927 of CM042564.1, read as the reverse complement.
TTAGAAAGCCAAGATGGACTACTACTCCCTTGTCCAATGGTCAATGGCTAAAACTGCTGCTTTTGACACAGTATGCCATAACATACTTTTGCGCTTGACTTGAAAAAATGGTTGGCCTTACAGGTACTGACCTTTCATGGATTAGATCATATCTCTCTGTCAGACAAAAATGGTTTAATTGATAGGTTTAGGACTTGTCTCGCCTATCCTGTGGGGTTCCTCAAGGATCAGTTCTTGGCCTGTTGTTATTCATCATAAATACAGTCCCCTGTGAAAGTATTGGAAAAGCAAAGCCAATTCTTTTTTCTGTTTTTTTTTTTTTTTAATACAGTGAAGACATTTGGGTTTGAGATCAAAAGATGAGATGATAGATCAGAAATTTCAGCTTTCAGCTAGTCAAGCTTATATCCAGGCTTGACTACTGCAGTGCAGGGTCTTAACAAACTTCAGTATGTGCAAAACTCAGTTGCTAGGGTTAACACCCACACAAGACCATGAGAACACCCATACTCCAAAAGTTACACTGCCTCCCAATTCTCTTCCATATACAGTACAAGATACAATAGTTCTTCTGGTCTTTAACTTTCTGCATGGTCTCGAGGGGAATTCTCTCCCTCTCCATCAACATTTTTAGAACTCAACTAAAAACTCATCTTTTACGCCTTGCATTTGCTCACACCCAATGACTCTAGAACTCAATCTTATTGTGCCCTTAATTTTCAATCCGCAAAATTTTTGCCATAGGTTTATATACACATATGCATTTTTTTTTTTTAATTGTACAGTGTCATTGGGTACATGAAAGGCTCTTCGAAATTCTTCTTCTTCTTCTTCTTCTTCTTCTTCTTCTTATTATTATTATTATTATTAAATACTAGTATATATTATTATATACTTCCAGTATATAATTTGTGTAACAGGTTTGTACTTTCAAAGTTACCTCATCAGTCAATATCAAAATATCACTGAAAAAAAAAAAAAATGAGAGAACTTTATTAATTACATTTTATGGTAAAGTGTAGTTATAGTGGTCTGGGACAGGCTATTTTCAGAAGCTATTTATCTGAAACCTGCACACAGGTTGTTGTAAAGTACCTTTAATTTACCTTTGTATATGTAATATCAGTGTGCCACTGCAAGCATGGATCACTGCTCTTCCATTTGACTAGCCATCATAAAACTCAGAAATATATTAATAGTCATTCCACCAAATAGCCTTAATAAATATATATAACATTTCCTAAAAATGTATCCAGCGTTAAGAAACTACTTAAAGCACATCCGACAGATGTTTGAATGCATTATTGATAGCCATGCTAATCATTCCCTGTTCTAGGGGTTTAAATGTGTTAAAGTGGTTTCATATTTCTGTTTTAATATGCAGAACACAGCAACACACATTATCAGCGCCACCATGAAATTGGCTTCAGGAATCTAGTTAGGGGGCCTACATCTTATCGGTGTGTTCCATTCTTTCACAGCGTGCGGCAAATTAATGAAAATCACAGGACCTGCGACCATAAAAACGTCAGGTACGCGGTTCGGTGCATGGATGACCGACCCAGTGGCATCTCCAAGAAACAACAGAGTAAGTCACTCTTCTTTCTTTTGTGTCCCTAATGGTTTGGAGCAACGGGATCTGAGATAACTGGTGGAATCGATAAGACCTACTCTTGTATCGTGTGGTAATTATGGTCATGTGGAAGATAAACACTCACTTCCTGTGTAGATGGCTATCTTTCAAAACAATACAATAGAGCTATCTGATTAAATGTCAGCATCAACAAATCAATAGTGCATTATTATTAAAGTGTTCAGCTGTTAAGCTAGCAAATTAATTCATTTAATTTGAGAAGCTCAATGATGCCTTCATTACACTACCTTCATGATGCAAACCTGGGCTTTGGAGCTGTCCTATACACACTATGTACCCTACCAGTCAAATGTTTGTATACCCCTGCTCATCAAAGGTCTTCATTTTGACTCTTTTCTAGAAGAAGAAGAAGACGACTTTATTTGTCACATATACATTACAACACAGTGATCCCAGCTTGTTAGGAAGTTGGGGTCAGAGTGCAGGGTCAGCCATGATATGTCACCCCTGGAGCAGAGAGGGTTAAGGGCCTTGCTCAAGGGCCCAACAGTGGCAGCTTGCCGGTGCTGGGGCTTGAACCCCCGACTTTCTGATCAGTAATATGTCTCGGAGGAAACATGTGTTTGCCCCAACCTCCCTGGTTGGCAGATGTCATGTGATAGAGGAGCGTTAGCTAGTTCATGGGAATTAGCAAGATCAAATTGGGGAGAAAATGATTTTGATTCAGAAAGCAGTTAGGTGACTTTCCAGAACATGCCCAGCAACAGCAAGGTGGAGCAGGTGTAGAAACCCATGGTTGAAGTCTTAGTTAAATATAATATGGTCTCCTTGGTCTCTTGAATTCTCATGTGATATTAATGTAAATACACCTGTTCTTGTAAACGTTCAGAGATCATACCTAAACAAACAGCATCATAAAAAAACAGAGCTATCAAAACAAGTCTGGGACACTGTTCTGGAAAAGTATCAGTTAGGGTTTTTTTATAAAAAAGAAATTTCACACTTTGAACATCCCATGAAGCGACATTAAATCACGCCTAGAGGAGACCATCCACCAAAATTCGATGAGTGGGTAAAGAGTGTATTAATCAGGAGACCAAGGGTAACTCTTATCATTATGCTACCACCAACATGCTTCACAGTATAGATGGTGTTTTCAGGGTGATAAACAATGTCGGGTTTCTACCAACTACAGCATTTTGTGTCAAGTCCAAAAAGTTCCATTTTAATCTAATCAAACTAGAGAACATTGTCACACATGTTTGCTGAATTTCCAGCATACCTTTTGGCAAACGCCAAACAGGATTTTATATGGTTTGACACTCTTTCATAAATCCCAACATTGTGGAGTGTTTGGGCTGTGGTTGTACTGTGAACATCTGAGCTGTGGACCTCTCCAGCAACTTCAAAGTTACCATTGGTTACTTTTGGTTGCTGCTCTGGTTCAAGTGCTATAATAAACCAATTTCCAATGAAAGAACCAATTTGAGCATTAAGCTGAGTAGATGAGGGTACAATGTGTTGCTCAAGGACTATTTTGCAATGCAGGTACTGTATTTGAACTCACACCTGGAACAAGATACCACTGACCTAATTTATACAATCTCTTCTTTTGTGTTTCATGCAGGTCTGGTACATGGACACATACACAAACAGTAAGGTGGTGCGAGAGTACAAATCCATGGCAGATTTTGTCTCGGGTCAAGAGTCTCGAACATACTACCTACCATTTAAGTGGGCGGGGACCAATCATGTTGTATATAATGGATCGCTATACTACAACAAAGAGCAAAGCAACATTGTGGTCAGGTACAGCTTTGAGACAGGCCGTGTGCTGGCTCAGCGGGCACTCGAGTATGCCGGCTTCCACAATGTCTACCCGTACACCTGGGGAGGCTTCTCAGACATTGATCTAATGGCTGATGAGATGGGGCTGTGGGCTGTCTATGCCACTAACCAGAATGCAGGCAATGTAGTGATTTCTCGCTTGGAGCCTGAAACGTTGGAGCCTCTTAGCACTTGGAACACAGAGTACTCAAAACGCAATGCTGGCGAGTCGTTCATGATCTGTGGAACACTCTATGTTACCAACTCACACCTTACTGGGGCAAAGGTCTACTACTCCTATGACACAAAGACGTCCAGCTACGAGTATGTGGACATCCCCTTTCACAACCCATACTTCCACATCTCCATGCTTGACTACAATGCTCGGGAGAGGGCACTGTATGCATGGAACAATGGCCACCAGGTTATCTTCAATGTCACGCTCTACCATGTCATCAAAACTGAAGACGACTCATAAAAACACAACAGAGAAACTGAGTGGCGGTGCCAGCTTTTTCCTATTTGCCTGGAATAATGGCCATCTTCAATGTCATGTTCTACCATGTTATTCATAAAGAGACAAATGGTAAAGATAGGGTGGAGGTGCTGCAGGGCTACAACACAATGTTCTTGTTTGCCTGGAACAGGATCCACCAGGTCATCTTCAACATCATGCGCTACCACATTATCAGAATCGACACAACGGACGAAGAGGCCAGTGGCTATGACATGATTTTCTTAAGGCCATTTTCAAATTTGCTCATCAAAAACCAAGGACAACATATAAAAAGGATTTATAAAGACGGAGAAGGAGAGTCCAGCGGTTATCACAGAATTTTCTTATTCACCTGGAACTACAGCCATCAGGAGTTCAATGTCACAACCTACCACTTCATCAAAAATGAGCATGATTTCTTGAAGAGTGCACTGGCTATGACACCATTATCTCACTCTGCCCCATTATCAAAACTGAGGACAACTTCTCAATCTTCAGCAACCACTCTATTCCGGTCTTGGTCATGGCTGCTCCAGAGCCCATTCAGAAACACTGGGTGTGATGCAGGAATACACCCTGGGTGGACTGCCAGTCCATTGCAGGGCACCATGCACACACATTCACACCTTGGGGCAAATTAGCATAGCCAATCGGAGAGCCTGGGAAAAAAAAGAGAGAACATGTGAAAATCCACATGAGGACAACACAAAGACAATTTGTAACAAGATGGAGGAGTAGCTTGTTGTCTACAATATGATTTTCTCATTCACCAAAAGCAAGGGCAACCAAGTCACCTTCAAATTTATGCTCCACCACATTAAATCTGAAGGTGAGGGCCATTAGCTCAGAAAGGAGAACGGTTTTCACAGATTTTTATTTTATTTATCCTCTCTGGCCTAATTAGTGAAGTGACTAGAAGCTAATCGATAATGGATAAGCATTAAAAGGTACTGTAAGTTGAATACCCCTGATTTAGAGCAACAGAGCATGTTGTCTTCAGCATCACACTCATGTAAACTGTGGATGATTCATACACACAAGTTCTAAATACAGGGAGGAGTCAGGCCACTGCAGCATGATTTTCTTCTTCATCAGGAACAATAACTACCGTTATCCAAATCGAAGACGCTTGTAAAGACAATCGGTAAAGGCAAAGAGGAGGAGCTCAGCTCACATCCATCACAATATGATTTTATTATTCTTTTAGAGCCACCAAGTCATCTTAAACTACATTATCATCAAATCTGAAGAAGAGAAAATGGAGCAGGAGGAATGTGATGGATAAGAACTGATGAATACAATGATAAATGGAAGTCATTGCCTTTTTTATTTGACAATGAGCAACAAAAAAAGAGAAAAAAAAGGAGTAACAAAAGGAAGTAATGTTCTGGTGAATAAATGGACAATAATGGCCATAATGAATGAATGAACGAATGGCAAACTGAATGTTGTTGAATTCTTTCAGTTCTCTTTGCTTATGACCATGCCTTACCTCGCACCATTTAGTTTTCTGCAGTTATTATGTTTCAGAAAGCTTTTTTTTCCTGCATGAATGTTGACCTTTTTTGTTCATTGTAATTTATTATTGTCTGAGTGTTAAAAAGAAAACAATTGTCTTGTGGAATATGTTTTAATAACCTAAAGTCAGTCGTATTTTGGCAAGAAACTGATTAGGTGTTCATTTGTATAAAGCATCATGACCTTCTTCTAGATATCAACCAAATGTGAATTGTATCCTTCATGTCTATCAGAATTAACTGTTTATATGAAATACACTAATGACCCATTCAGATGGTTATACTTTACATATTTTAGTATACATGGTCAGGGGCGTCAAGTGGAGTGTGTGACGGATAAAGTGTGAATGATGAAGGTTATAAAATAAGTACTATTTTTTTGCTGAGTCTTGTGACAGGCCGGCTCTCTGAAATCAGGAATTGTCACGCCTTTCCTTTGATGACTTTGAGTGCGGCTCTTCTGCAATTTCAATCAACATGAAAGGAAGAGGAGCAGCAATGATTGGAGTCCCTTAGCTGCAATTTCTTCCTCTCATGTCAGTGTCAAGATCCTCTGTCTGCCAGCACAAAGGGAATTTAAATGCTGCCCAGCAGATCAGCCGGAGAAAATGGCAGCACCTCCGGGATTTAGTTTATGCCTCCACCACACCTGTGCTATCCCATACCAATGAGCTTCACACACACTTACACAAGGCTTTATTACATTTTACCTTCTACCTTCTATTTTCTTCTGCATTTATTATATGTTTTATAATTGGTTAATGTAGTTGGTTCCATATCATTTTCTCCACCAATCATAGTCGATTGTTTCATGACCACACCCACATCAGTTTCCCTTTTCCATCTCAAGGCAAGCGATGAACCAACTCGCGAATCTAATCAAGCAATCATGCAAGGTCACGAGTTCACTCGGTAATACTAAGCTATATTTTCAGACATGTATAAAAATTGACACGTAGCTGTCCTGATTGGTTTCCTAACTGCTACTTTTGCAGATGGATCTGCGCATTTTCTCTTTCCTGCAGTGACGTGACAGCTGCTCCAGAAGCAGTTAGTGGGAAATAGTGGAAGCAGAGAACAAATCAAACAGCACTCCTGGTTCTCATTTTCAATTCCACAGACAGCAATAAAACCCCATGGTGAAGGAAAAAGAGGAAAGCAGCCGTGAGCCCTCCCTCATTTTCTTTCCCTCTGAGTATTGATATTTGCTATTGTATGTATTTTCTGTTCAGTTATAGAAAAAATAATAAACGTACATGCAGAGGTGCCAATATTGTTAACTAGCTGATTTTTTTATCACAAACCAGTAATGCAATGAAACCCTTGGCATATGTCGGTGCATGGGTTGAATAAATGCTAACAGCATAAATGATAACACGTAGTAAACTGAAATGTTTTTGAATTTATAAACAACCAGCAGAGTGTAAATCATTTTATACAACTGAAACTAAATTGTCATATTTAAATCATTTAGATATTTAGTGGATCTGATATACACAATATGGTCAACATGTGCACCCCCTGACCATCACACCAATATGTGAGCCTTCACCAAATTGTTACTACAAAGATATAAGCACACAATTGTATAGAATGTGTTTGTATGCTGGAGGATTAAGAATCCCCCTTTACTAGAGGCCCAAACCTGTTCCAGCATCACAATGCCCCAGTGTACAAAGCAAGCTCCATGAAGACATGGTGTGTTAAGGTTGGAAGAAGGTGGAAGAACTCAAGTGTCCTGCACAGAGCCCTGACCTCAACCTCACTAATGCTCTTGTAGCTGAAACACAAATCCCCACAGCCACGAGTCCGTTTCATGTCACGAGTCCGTTTCCTTTGTGTGAATCACTTTTCCACTGGGCGAATGTACGGTTTCTAGGTGTCTCTGATATCATCATAGCGGTGGATAAAAATCATAAATGCTACGGCTCAACTTTAAATGTTGGCACCTCTGTTCATGTCTATAGTGTATCTGCTTAATAAATAGAAATGTCAAATCACAAACTTCCACAATCCCCAGTGATCTATTACCAGCATGGCAAACAACTACACATGCAATATTCCTGAATTCACACCATCACGTGAACACTCGTGACCTCTGTCTCCATTCCCACAGTCACAGTCCCCTGATTACTAAACATATCCAGCATTCACAACTCTCTGAAATAACCTGAATTACATACCCATCAGTAACATACAATGAAAATCTTTTGTTTATTTTTTGTTTTTGTCCCTGGAACATTTCTAATTCCTGATTCCAAGATCTTGAGCTCCGTTAATGTTCCTCTTTGACCCATCATATGTACAAGATGTGAAGATCGTCTGTTTGAAGGTCACCTGGTTTTGGTCACGTTTTTGGTTTTGTCCTGGTCTGCTTGACTGCCTCGTGATTTTAAATAAACACCCTGCACATGCATACTTGACAGAAAGTTGTTGACTGTTGATTCGTGTACGTGGTTCATAAAAAAGGATAAACACATGGACACAGGTTTATCTAGGGCTTACTAAACTAGGGGTCATGATGTGGAGTTGCTCAATTTACAAAGGGGGTCTTGAGAGCAGCTCGCAATCTCCTATTTTGTTTTATTTATTTACGAATTTACATTACAGATATCACTAACTATAAAGAAGAATTTCATGTGCTACTATTTTTAAATGTTACTGGAGTCATATTTACAACCCCATTTCCATAAAAGTTGGGATTTTTTCTAAAATGCAATAAAAACAAAAATCTGTGATTTGTCAAGTCTCTTGAAACTTTAATTAACTGACAAAAGTACCAAGAAAAGATATTCACTGACCAACTTAATTGTATTTTATTGTACACATTTAGAATTTGATGCCTTCAACACACTCAAAAAAGTTGGGGCAGAGGCAAAATAAGAGTGAAAAGTTTATAGAATATTCAAGTAACACCATTTTGGAGGATCAGGTTAATTGGTAACAGGGGAGGGGATCAGGATTGGGCATTAAAGGAGCATCCACCAAAAACTCAGTCTTTTCAAGCAAGGATGGGTCGTGGCTCACCACTTTGTGCCAAACTTCGTGAGAGAATTGTCAGTCAGTTCAAAAAGAACACTGCTCAATGCAAGATTGCAAAGAAGGTCTTTCACCATCTACAGTGCATTATATTGTGAAAAGATTCAGGGAATCCGGAGAAATCTCACTGTGTAACGGGCGAGGTTGAATGTGAAAATGTGAAACCACTGTTGAATGTGCGTGACCTTCGAGCCCTCAGACGGCGTTGCCTGAGAAATCATCATGCTACTGTGATAAATATAACCACATGGGCTCGGGAGTACTTCGGAAAACTGTTGTCACTTAACACAGTCCGCCGCTGCATACAGAAATGCAACCTGAAACTCTATTACGCAAGGAGGAAGCCACACATCAATACTATGGAGAAACACCGGAGAGTTCTCTGGGCCTGAGCTCATCTCAGATGGACTGAAAGGCAATGGAAACGTGTGCTGTGGTCAGATGAGTCCACATTTCAGCTTGTTTTTGGGAAAAACGGACGTCGAGTTCTCCGTGCCAAAGAGGAAAAAGACCAACCAGACTGTTATAAGCGAAAGGTGCAAAAGCCAGCATCTGTGATGGTATGGGGGGCATCAGTGCCCACGGCATGGGTGACTTGCATATGTGTGAAGGTACCATTGATGCGGAGGCGTATATTGGGATTTTAGAGAGACATATGCTGCCATCAAGGCAACGGCTTTTCCCAGGAAGTCCATGATTATTGCAGCAGGACAATGCCAGGCCTCATTCTGCACGTGTTACAACAGCATGGCTTCGTAGACACAGAGTGCGTGTGCTTGACTGGCCTGCCAGCAGTCCACATCTGTCTCCTATGGATCATCATGAAGAGGAGAATCAGACAATGGCGACCAAGGACTGTTGAGCAGCTGAAGTCTTGTATCAAGCAAGAATGGGCAAAAATTCCACTTGCAAAACTGCAACAATTAGTTTCCTCAGTTTCCAAAGGAACATCAAAGGTGATATAACACTGTGGTAAACATGCCTCTGTCCCAACTTTTTTTGAGTGTGTTGAAGGCTTCACAATTAAATTAATCAGTGAAAACATTGAATTGACTCTTTTCTTTGTACTTTTGTCAGTTCAAGTTTCAAGAAACTTGACAAATCACAGATTTTTATTTTTCAAAACAACATTTCAACTTCTATGGAAATGTTGTAAATAAGCCACATTTAAATGAAGAGTGCACATGCTATTTTAGTCTTTTTCTTTATCCTGACTCCTGCACTGCTAGCTCATCAAAAAAATTAATTGACCCTGACTCAGTGGAACAACAGAAGTCAAGAAAACAAACATGATAATGTGCCCAAACATTTATTAAATATGAATTTACATGTGACAGTAAATAATGAGGAGAAACTAAAATGTCTTGTGTGTTGCAGTTTTGCTACAAAAACAAAGATATTTCTGATACTGAAAATGATGATCCGTATCTTTGTAAAGCTGGATTCAATACTCTTGCCTACTTTTAATACATGTATCGTTCGAAGCTGGATGTAATGAACACACCTCCTGACTGAAAAGCTGTGTCAAGAAAACCCAGCTCACGCTTCCCACATAGACTGGTCAGTCAGTACAAGGACATTCCTTTGTTTTTAGTTTTCATTTATTGTTCACATGTTGCTGAAATATGATTTTTTTTTTTTTAATCAAATGATACAGTAGCCATAAATTATAAAACATGTAGGGTGGTCAAGGCTTGGGGTTGCAGAAATTCATAATGTCCATTTGGTATCGTTTGCCCAAGAACCCCTGAGCTAATCGAATGCAAGTCTATGTTCATCAGTTCAAATCACATGCAAAACACTGTAAATCACTACAAACCTAAAAACAGAACTAGCAGACGCTAAGGATGAGGAACAACCTAGGAACCTAGGAATCTGAAAGACACAAATTAGCATGGCTTAGAACAGAAGATTGGAACTAGCAAGACATCAACACAAGCTGGGTTGTATAAAAATAAATAAATAAATAAAAAACATAGCCTAATGGGTAAGAATAAAACAAATAGGAAGAAACAGCTGCAAAATAAAATCATGCAGTGTTTTCAGGGCAGAGCTGGAGGAATAAAAGCATCAAGCAGCAGGATCAGGATCAGATTAACTTTGTAGCACCAGGCACCATGAGCCATATTCAGAGCACATGTAGTGAGGAGTTAATACCGAAAATAAGATGTCATGTGGCGATCTGTCAATTCTGTTCAGTGCAAAACAGGTGCTAGACAGTCAAGTCTATAGTGTATAGTCTAAACATCATTAGATTCAGAGTCAGACATTTAAGTTCAGTGCAGTATTTACATGGGGAAAGTTCCTCATATTCAGAGTCGGGTTAAGCACATGCTTAAGGCAATGTTCTGTGCTTCAGAAGATGGAGTTTTCAGGTTTTCAAGCCTGGTCCTGGGGACCCACGGCACTGCACATGTTGTATGTCTCTCATATCTGACACACTCACCTCAGTTCATGAATCTCCTAACACGCTGATGATCTGAATCAGATGTGTTAAATAAAGGAGACATACAAAATGTGCAGTGCGTATATAATATGTTTATATATGAATGAGAAGATGCTGAGTGTTGAAATAATTCTACTGTAATAGGAGTCTAGTACATTGCTAGTATATTGCTGCAGGGCTGGTCCTAGTTATAATTATGACACTAATCACTGGTTTAATTTAACAAAATGGTTTCCACACTTATTCTTCAGCAGCACATAGAATAGCACTTGGTCCAGCACATCCTGTTATTTTACATTACAAATTTTTATATCATGCTCTGAGATTTACTCGTGCATAAACTTAACGAACCCATGAGATACTAAATCAAGGTCATGAAATCATAATATATGATATGTGCTTTTAATTCACTATTTTGATTAGTCTAATTAATACAATAACGCCAGTGTTTGTGTTCATTCGATGCACGGTCCAAAAAAATCAAATAAACATTGCCCACTGTTTGAAGGATAAGCTGACTAAGCTTACAAAGAAACTTTACGTGTTGTTAAGAATTTTCCACCCCATGCGTAACTCTCACACAACTCCTGAATAGCCTTTAAGTCTGTACTTATGTCTGAGGTCTGAATTTCAGCATTAAACCCTGACTGTTCGCTTAACTCCTCTCTCAATATGGCCCACTGAGACGAAATATCAGACAGCATTTGCGTGACTTTTTTCTAAAGTGTCAGTTAACTTTAGAAAACTTGATAAGGTGGGGATTATTGTGATATGCCAGCTTGAGGCTCAGATCGAACTTTAAATGCTGTCTAAGTCAAAATCAATAGCAAAAAAAAATGGAGGCCAGATTCTCTGGTTAAAATACAATCGTTCTTTAAATCTGGTCTCTGTTCCCTAAAGCCCTAATGTAATAAACATTTTATCTTTCAGCTCTGCAGCGAGGTGGCTCTCACCTCTGGAGAAATAAAATGGAAATTTCTTCACGTGGCTTCCTTTCTACTAAAGCCTTTGTTGAATATCTCTGCCCCACACACACACACACACACACACACACACACACACACAGAAACTACATTGTCCAAGAAATGACCTGAATTCAACTAAGTCTTGGTGCCATGTAATTGTCAGGCAGTGGAGTTATCTTTCTCCTGAATGTTTAAGAAATGAATAAAGGGAACATCTTTCAGCTCCAGCTATAGAAGACCCTGGTCTGAGAAAAAAAAAAAAAAAAATTGGTCTTTTACCTTAACGACCGTGTGTGCACATTGCTTTCATGTTTAAATTCATTTTCCTACACGACCTCACAGCCAAATTAAAAAGCTAACGAATGATCCTGACTGTAGAAGCAGCTCCGTGATTGCGTGCCTAATAAATTCAAATGTCAGTGCATCCTAATGAAATCTAACACAAAGAGCAGGCTAAGCCTCATAAACCGTAAACTACAGAGCTCGATATTTTCACACGATTGATGTGGAGTGTATGTGCTCTTCTCTGAACAAGGCCTAATTATTTCCCCGCATAAATAAAAACACGCAGTCGAGCCATAGAGGCAGACGAAGTCAGGAGTAATTCAAGGGCAAATCAACAGCAAGGCTTTATTTAGTGTTGGAAAAGGCACCACTGATTTCCATATCAATAACCGGGACTTCTTTTTATCCAGAGCTCCATTTCAGATCCTCGGGCATTGTGGCAATACCGGAGTTCTCACCGACGCCAGTGTGCTAAAAATATATTTCACAAACAAGAAAAGAAAATCTGGAAAATCTTTGAACAGAAATAAGGGCTGATCAAATATGAGAAGGTGAAACTGGACAGAGAATGTGTCTCTGAGTTAATAGAGAAGTCATTTTCATATGAACTTCACATAAACATCGAAAGACAACAGAGATTAAATTAAGTCACTGGTCAAAAAAAAACCTAATAAACTGCTTCTTACCTGCCAAGGTTTCTCATCAAGTATAAATTTCACATTATTTTAAAGAAATGAACGAAGAAAGTTTCGGGTCCTGGTCTTCCAACTACATGTACTATAATTATTCCTCTGTGTATATATATATACATATATATATATATATATATATGTATGTGTGTGTGTGTGTGTGTGTGTGTGTGTGTGTGTGTATAGGAACGCCGGCAGTGTTCCTGAGGAATCTCATGAACAATGGCCTCCAGTTCAGTAATATTCTTGGGTTTACGTGCTGCAACCACCTTCTTCTTCAAATCAAAAAGTCAGGTAACTGTGATGGACCTGTAGAATCTTCCAGGACTTCTTCTGCAAACAAGCCTTGGTGGAATTTGAGGTATGCTTCGGATCATTGTCCTGTTGGAAGGTCCAATGACACCCAAGCTTCAGCTTCCTCAGAGACGGTATGACATTTTCTCCTAGGATTTCCTGATACTTCAATGAATCCATCTTGCCTTCCACACGCTGCAGGTTTCCAGTACCAGAGGATGCAAAGCAGCCCCAGAGCATCACTGAGCCACCACCATGCTTGACTATGGACAGAGTGTTCTTTCTTCATTCTTCTTTCTCCAGACATACCGCTGATCCATCGTGCCGAAGAGTTCCAGTTTTGTTTCATCGCTCCACAGAACAGAATCCCCAAACTTCTGTGGCTTATTTATATGATTTTGAGGCGACTTTTCTTGTGCTTTGGGTCAGTAGTGGTGTACGTCTTGGAGTTCTGGCATGGAAATCTTCTGCGTTTAGTACACTCCATACTGTGCTCACTGAAATCTCAGTGCCTGTTGCCACCATGTCTTGCTGCAGGTCTTTTGCAGTCACTTGAGGGTTTTTCACAACCTGCCTTCTCAGAAATCTGGTTGCAGCTGTTTATAGCTTCATTTTTTTTTTCATTTTTTTGTTTGATGTGTTCCACTGCAAACAGCTGAAAGTCTGTAAATTTTGACAAAAACCTGATTTGCAATGGGGTTCGAATCATTTTTCTATAACAGTACATCCTGAAGTCTTTTATTCCTCTTATACCACAGCAATTTGCCAAAAAAAAAAACCCTGCAGCTTGTCGTGTTAACGAGAAACTGCAGATCGTAAACTCCTCTGTCTTGAAGATGTCGAAAACTTAAAGTTACAGCTTTACCTCTGACTGTTACAAAGCGCTGACACTGGAGACTCCTTCCATAAATGTTACGTAGACATCTACTTACAGAAAACTTCACCATATCTATGATTTTTTGATACGTTTATGTGGAGCATCTGCCATACACGTCCCTGTGAACGAGCTGTTACTATAGAAACGATAACATAGTAGAACGAGCGCATTAATATAAACCTGTGTTTTTCAGCTGCACTACTGTCAGAGCTGCTGTTATAGAAAATTAATCAACACCTTCTGACCAATCGCAATCCACACAGAACAGCGGTGTGGTATAAAGTATGTTTGGGTATGTACTGTATTTATGATAGACTTTGTAGCTCCACTGCAAAGCTTAAGAAGCAGACATGTCTTGGCTGATGGACACTGTGCAGTTGTTGTAATGTCCTCTAACTGAGTGATTCAGTCATTAAGTACGACTCAGTTGAGTATGAAAGCGAATGAAGCTCATACATCTTTATTTACATCAGCAATTTTAGTGTTAATTGACATTTATGATGAAATATTAGCTTGCTCAGTTAGCCAGTCGAGCAGACAGATTGCTGTGTGTGGGAAGTAAACTAGGTCAAGAGCTCAAAGCCTGTGGAATTGAGATACGGCTGTGAGATTAGCGCAGCTCCGACACACGTTATTCATCTGCCGGGTGCTTTCATGCAAAGTGGCGTACAGTACAAGAGACACAGGATAAATCTGTCAGAGGAAACATTTAACTGACGGACTAAACACCAGTGCTAACAGTGTTTTATTCCTTACAGTAAACAGAAAACCGAATACAGTAATGCAATCTGTTAATACAATCTTGATCAACTGGCATTAATGGAGTAATGTGTGTTTTATTCACATCAGTAGTCACGTACACAGAGTTCAGGTGTTTCGGCGTCAGCTTTCACGTCATCGGTGTTCAGGTGTTTCGGCGTCAGCTTTCACGTCATCGGCGTTCAGGTGTTTCGGCGTCAGCTTTCACGTCATCGGCGTTCAGGTGTTTCGGCGTCAGCTTTCACGTCATCGGCGTTCAGGTGTTTCGGCGTCAGCTTTCACGTCATCGGCGTTCAGGTGTTTCGGCGTCAGCTTTCACGTCCTCGGCGTTCAGGTGTTTCGGCATCAGCGTTCACGTCCTAGGCGTTCAGGTGTTTCGGAATCAGTAGTCATGTCCTCGGCATTCAGGTGTTTTTTGAAGATAGTGTGGAAATCTGCAGAGTGAATGAAACTGTCAAATATTCTGTCACATTATATTTCTCAGCAAGGATCCATCATTCTTCACTAATATAAACAGGGGCGATAAGAACACACAGAGGAGTGTACACCAGCTGAGTCAATAAGACAAGAGGAGTGACTAACGCAGTGCTCAGAGTGGCCCAGGGAAATGGAGATATCTCTCAGTATAGCGATAAACATAAAGAGTGTTATTACATTTTAAATCAATATTTATCATACAGCTAAAATGTGCCATTGCTAATAGTGAGGAGTTTGTGATTGGTTTGTGTGAATAGTTTGTGTGGTTTGGGACTTGACCACAGTAAGCTGATAATACTGAGACTTTTAATGATATTTAAGTAGACTGTACAGTTAAAAAGGTATATACCAATGAGGGCGTGTTGTTTTGGACACATCCCACTGGACTAATTATGGTATTTTTGTGGACTATATAGTGAATATCAAGTATAATTTGGGACATGTCCACATTGGCCTGATTTTCACTGATTTTGGTGAGTTATCTGATGGTGGTTTTGTACCATATATATAGTGAATAGGATGTGTGGTTTGGAACACATCCACATTGATTGTAGGGAATTATTCAATGGAGTTTATGTGGCCTACATAGTGAATAGGGTGTGTAGTTTGGAACATGTCTACATTGGACTGATGATAGTAAGATGCTTCACGTGGTGTTTATGTGGCTTATGTAATGGACAGGACATCTGGTTTGGGACGCATCCATGGTGAGGTGTTTGTGATAGTGTTTAATGTTAATGTTTAATGAAATCAACAAAGATAAACTACACGAAAGAGTGGAAGACAAGCTTTTATATGATACCTAGTTAATGTCTGGATACCAATATATTATACAAAATTATTTACAGAATTAACAATGTTTTTGTGCATATCTTCATATTTTCACATAAAAATGAGCAGGAAAAAAAAATCTCTCAAATCTGCTACATATGAAATATCCATGAATATCAATGAAGGAGTCCTTTGACCACTCAGATTAGCTATATAGTGAATACTGTGTATGGTTAGGAACACGCCCACTGAGGATGGAAGATGATGTAATGCTTGATGGTGTTTTAGCAGAGTATGTAGTAAAAAGAGGGGTGGTTTGGGACACGTCCACAAAAGATACTTTTACTGTACTGCCTTTAAAAGCTGGCCAGAGGGACAGATCTGATCAAGTAATATTTTATACAACAATTCAGCTCATGACTCAGAATGGAAGTGGGAGCTCACTCGTTAAAATGTTGGACTTTTGATTGGAAGGTGGTGAGTTCAAATCCCAACAACCCCATGCTACCACTACTGGGCCCTTGAGCAAGGCCCTTAACTCTCAACTGCTCAGTTTTATAAAAATGAGATAATTGTAAGTCTCTCTGGATAAGGACATCTGCCAAAATGTCGTAAATGTAAAATTTAAATGAATGCCTTTCTGCTTAAAAACACTGTCCAAATAAGCAGCAATTATTACAAATCAGATAAACCCACAGAACACACACAAACCAAAATACTATCAGTTAAGGTCTTTGTCATTCTGTCAGACATGCAGCATTTTATCCCTTCCTGGCTGCAGATCGCTCAGCATGATCCCGGCAGAAGTGAAAGATGATTTTTTATTTTTTAGGAACGTTCCTGCTCATTACATCTCCACAGATCTCTCAACAGACATGGAGACCGCAGAGCTAATTCATCAAATTACTCTGTATTTAAGTATGGAGAGGAGGGAGGGGAGGGAGGGGAGGCTTTCATATTTAAATGATGGTGGCTTTTTAATGGTATTACATAAGGACAATGCTAGGAATCATCTGGCACTGTTCCAGTACACTGGTGGGAGGGGTGGCTATAAAATCCTGGTTTAGAGGGTTTAGAAATATCTGCTGTGGTCTGTTCCAGTTCTATAATCTACGTGGTGTATAATTGATGAAGCCACAATATTGCTCCATTCAACCCTACATTTACATTCATGGCATTGACAAAAGTGACGTGAAACAAAATACCACATAGAGTCCAGGATTTGACCATTGCTATCAGGTATGGCCAAGAGTATTAGTGAGGTTGAGGTCAGGCACTGATGTTGGGTGAGGAGGCTTCAGTTCCAGTTCATCCCAAAGGTGTTCAGTGGGGTTGAGGTCAGGGCTCTGTGCAGGACACTCAAGTTCTTCCACTCCAACCTTAACACACCATGTCTTCATGGAGCTCGCTTTGTGCACAGGGACATTGTCATGCTGGAACAGATTTGGGTCTCTTAGTTCTAGTAAAGGGGAATTCTTAATGCTATAGAATACAATGGCATTCTAGACAGTTATGTGCTTCAAACCTTGTGGCTATAGTTTGTGGCAGACCCACATATGGGGGTCATGGTCGGGTGTCCTCCACTTTTGGCGATGTATCTAGAAGCTTTCTGGGATTGTCCTGCTGGGATTCAGCTCTAGATTTTGAAATATTTCATCCATGATGAGATGTCAATATGCATACTGTGCATCTCTATGCATACTGAAGTTTGGTGTTCCACAAGGCTCTGTTTTATACCCACTGCTTTTTTCTTCATATATGCTATCTCTGCGTCAAATTATTTGTAAACATGGAATTAGCTTCCACTGTTATGCTGATGACACACAGCTGTATGTTTCAGCAAAGCCAGATGACAGACACCAGCTTAATAAAGTTGAGGAATGTGTAAAAGACATTAGACACTGGATGCTTATTAACTTCCTCTTACTTAATTCTGACAAGACAGAAGTACTTGTACTAGGACCACATGCAGCTAGAAGTAAGTTTTTTGATTACATATTAACTCTTCCTGTGTCATCATGTGCAACTGTAAAAGACCTTGGTGTGATTATTGACTCCAGTCTTTCATTTGATGCCCATGTAGATAATATTACTAGGATAGCCTTCTTTCACTTCAGAAATATTGCTAAGATAAGAAATATATTGTCACTACACGATGCAGAAAAATTAGTCCATGCTTTCGTCACCTCTAGGTTGGATTATTGTAACGCCTTACTGTCTGGATGTTCCAGTAGGAGCATAAACAAACTCCAGTTAGTCCGGAATGCAGCTGCAAGAGTCCTCACTAGAACCAGAAGATATGACCACATCACCCCTATCTTATCCACCCTGCATTGGCTCCCAGTGAAATTTCACACTGATTATAAAATAATGCTATTAACCTATAAAGCGCTAAATGGGCTCGCACCACAGTACCTAAGCGAACGTGTGGTCTTTTATGATCCGCCACGCCTACTTTGATCAAAAGGAGCAGGCTAATTGTTGGTATCTCGAATAGTGAAGGCTACAGCAGGGGGAAGAGCTTTCTCTTACAAAGCCCCACAGTTATGGAACAGCCTTCCAATTAGTGTTCGGGACTCAGACACAGTCTCAGTGTTTAAGTCCAGGCTGAAAACATATTTGTTCAGTCAAACTTTTTGTGAATAGTTTTTTCCTTAGGTAAAGGAGCAGATCTAGAGGTCTCACAGGCATAGAGTGTTGTGGTGAACTGGGATGTTTGGATGCTGTCACACCCCCCCTTCCTGCATTCACCCAGGTTTGTTGATGGTGGACTGGCTGGTCACCTTATGTCCCAGGGCTCCCTCATGTCTGTGTTACCTTCCGGCTCTCCCTTTTAGTTATGCTGTCATAGCTAGTCTTGCCGGAGTCCCTGCTTGCACTCATGCAAAGTACATTGTCCTTAACGATTCCGGGACAATAAGCATACCTAATAATCTCTCTCTCTCTCTCCCTCTGTCTTTCTGTCGAGCTACACATAATACTCCTGAGATGCCCGTGATCCCGACCCCTTCTGCTCTCCAGATCTGCCTGATCCATCCTAATGCCCTACTTATGGTTGGAGTTCTCATCAATTGGAAGTCACATGCTGCTGCTGAGGATGGCCCCACACGGTGCAGCCTAAAGATCATTGAGATTACTGAGGATGGTACCACTTAAAAACCATAAAGATGGCTTTAGACCTCAATTCATATGAACAGTTATGCTATGATGGCTAGGACTACAATTGCCACAAACAGTTTTGCACTCAAGTCTCCATCAGTAAACAGTGGTGAAGTTCAACAAAACATGTAAACATGTCTTCATGTAAAAACTGTAATGAATTTTCCTGGTTACACAACTGCACTATTTGACCATGTAGTATTGGCACATTTATAGAAGGGATTTATTTATTTATTTATAATCGCACTATCCGTTGTTACCCAGATGAGGATGGGTTCCCTTTTTAGTCTGGTTCCTCTCAAGGTTTCTCCCTCATATCGTCTCAGGGAATTTTTCCTCACCACCGTCCCCTATGGCTTGCTCATTAGGGATAAATTCATACATTTAAAATCTATATCCCGAATCGATATATTTCTGTAAGGCTGCTTTGGGTCAATGTCCATTGTTAAAAGCGCTACACAAATAAAACTGTATTGAATATCTGTGTAGCAGCCTAGGTCGCTGATGGTGGGAGGAGAGGATGAGTTGGTTGTCATTAGCATAACAGTGGTAGAAGAACGCATGTGAAATGCTAATGTCATGTAGACCATCTTATTACAGCAGTTATATTAATCTGGGTGATGGGATCAGAGTCCCCGTGGCCTCATGGCCATTGTGGAGGGAACGACACTGAGAGTAATGCTGTTATTAATAGGAACTGACTCCAGTTTATTCC
Organism: Cranoglanis bouderius; assembly: GCA_023630585.1. Lineage (NCBI taxonomy): Eukaryota > Metazoa > Chordata > Actinopteri > Siluriformes > Cranoglanididae > Cranoglanis > Cranoglanis bouderius. Next base: position 2,525,017 of record CM042564.1, on the reverse strand, counting down.
CAGCATTCTCATAGATTTGGAAATATTCATCACCTTTGGAATGAATTACTTTTTCCTGGTGTGTTATTCTTGCTCTGTATATGAGAATATAAATTAGACCACTCTCATAGATCTCAGTTTTAATGGTGTACGTATTTGATGAAAGGCAAGCTCCGAACATGAAGTTCTACAGCACTGCAACTCCAAATTAATCTGCCTGAAGGCTTTAATTCAGTTTCTCTAGTCAAGACAAAATTCTAGCTTTTATTATTTAAAGTAGGGCAATTTGGTTAGAATGATTGGGATTAAACACTGGTCTAAATAACTTCAGTACGAAAAGTAAAGAAAGTTAAACCCCAAGTGGCCGCAATCACTCACTGAGTGTCCAATCAAAACGTAATTCAAGAAATCGGATTATTGTCTACGATCGTGCCATTGTAACAGCTTCACTAAAAACACTATAAATGCAAATGAACGCAGAGTCTAAATGTTATCTCATTTACATCAAAAAGACGGATCATAGCTGCCTCTTAAATGAAGACTGAATCTGGGCCCATGTGATCTATTTTTGTTTAGGATTACCTGAAGGATCGAGTAGTGGCTGCATTTCAGCACCAGTACTGTCTGGCTGTATAAAAAATTAGAAAAGTTATTAATTAAATCTGTTTTTTTTTATATTGCAAAAGACAGATGAGGTGGGTTTAATGTGTTGGGGAACCATTTTGAATTTCACAAATGAATATTGATGGGAATGAGAGTAGCATTGTTGGTATAGCTGTTTTACATTTTACAATTGAATAATAATGACTACAGCATAGCTGAATATCAGCGGTAATCCACCTCCAGTTGTTCCTGTTCCTCACAGCTGCTAAATTATGCAGGAAATATATTCTGTATGGATGGGAAACTGCCTCATGGCATCTGTCCTTTTTTAAATGGTGCCCATATTTAAAGAAAAATGTTCTTTCACTACAGATAAATTTGAGTTAAGGCGGTATAGTGCTGCAACAGGTAGTGCCTCACAGCTCCATGGTTCCCGATTCAATCCTGAGCTCAGGTTACTGGCTGTATGGTTTTTATCCGGGTTCTCTGGTTTCCTCCCACCAAAAAAACATGGCATCAGGTGAACTGCTTACACACCGCTTGCCCCCGGAGTGTAAGTGTGCAGTGTATTTCTGCCTCACTCACCATGTTAAGGCATAGACTCCTGGTCCACAGCAACCTTGACCAGGATAAAGAGCTTACTAATGATGAAGGAATGAATGAATCACAATGATTTAGATTAACTCTCTCATTATTAAGACGTTTAATGGAATGGAATCATTCTGGAATCAAACTGTCGAACTGGAATCGACAGTTTTCCACAAATTTAATACCTGCCCTTCTGACGTATTAATGACTCAAAGTGAGTGCCCTTCTGACTCCGCCCTCTATTTTGTACCTTTAGGTACAAAACGCTTCAAATGGCATAAACGGAGAAGATTTTGCTTTAAATGAAAGACAGAATTCTCAGCAGACCCCGTTAGTAAATCAGCTTGCACATATTTTGCGTGTTTTTAAGTTTGCACAAGCAGCTTCCATTAATCTTCCATTACACGTTAGCAATATTAGCCTTGTAGCACCAATGCAAAACAAATTTCAGACACCAATGTCTCAGCTAATGGATATTTTCTTTCTATCCCTCTCTGTTTCTTCTTTCTTTCCTTTTATCATTCACTTTCTCCTCATTTTTCTGTCCTTCTTCTCTTGCAGTTGCTCTCTCTTTAGTCGGTCTATCTTTTCTCCTCTCACCTTTTCTTTTTCACTGCCTGAGTTATTGGTCACTCTTTCCATCCCTCTCACTTTCCTCTGCCATTTCTCATCCTTTACCTTTCCTTCATCTTTCCATCTCTCCCGTTGTATCCATCTTCTCTTTGCACGTCTGAATGAGTTTCCCTCCATTTTTAAAAAATGATTTCTCTTACTCACCCCATCTCACTCCATCTTCTCTTTCTCTCTTACAAGTTCCTCTCTGCCTTTCTCTTTCCATTCTTTTCCATATGTTTTCAATCCCTCAATATCTCATCCCCTATTTCTCTCCTTTTACCCTTTCCTATATTTCCATGTGTGTACTGTATCTCTCTTCATCTTTTCTCTCTCACTGCCCCAACTATCTGTCTCTCTCACCATCACTACTTCTTTCTCTTTCATTCTAATTCTTCTCCATCATTCCTTTTCACTGTCTCTGTCTATCTGGCTCTCATTTACTCCCTGCTTCTCTCTGACTTTTTACTCTTTCTACATATGCCTGCTTCTCTCTATCATTTTTATACTTTCCATTATTCTTCCCCACTCTCCATCATTTCTTTTTCTCTCTTTCTCTCTCTTGCGACTTCCTCTCTCTTTCTCTCAGATTGTCCAATCCTGTTCTCCTTCCATCTGTCCATGATTCTCCATCTTTCCTTTTCACTCTCTCACTTTCAATCCCTGCCTCTCTCCTTCTATCATTTTTATCTCTCTCTCTCTCTCTCTCTCTCTCTCTCTCTCTCTCTCTCTCTCTCTCTATCAGCTCCATCACTCTGCCTGTCTGTTAAGGATGCACTGTCGCTCCCTCCCTTGCTGTAATTATTACGGACAGAAGCACTCAGAGTTGAGAGGAAAACAAAGTGCTTGATTTGTGATGAAACTCTGAACGCTGGGAAATTGAAGATTGCATTGGTGTGACATGGGGCGTCAGTGGGGGGGGGGGGTTGCGGTTGGGTTTGGGGGGCTGGACACACTCAGAGCAGACCATTAACATTAGTGTTTACTCCGTCTGCTTATCTCATGCTGACAGAGAGACAGGACTCACAGCTCTCCTCCTATCTCTCTCGCCCACTCTCCTGATTTCCAATCTCTCTCTCTCACACACACACACACATACACACACACACACACACAAACAAGTACGAAAGTGCCATCACAAGTCGTGTTATTTTACTTCATGCCCTTCAGCAAAACAAAAATGAAGCTGAGATTTTCCCATTGGCCAATGGTCCACCAACTACCATGACTAATGGTACTATGGGCGGGGCTACCAGTACTGTTCGATGGTAATGGGTCAGGTCTGCCAATATCTCAGCCTCAGAGACTCCACTTACATTATCAGACGCTCCACCTAAAATCACGGGCATGCTACTTGACAGACTCGATTGCTCTGTCCATTTCCTCATACGCTCCACCCAAAGTCTTTGATGCCCCGCCCACACCATCAGACACCCCGCCCACAGTCTCAGAAGCTCCATCCATATCTTATTCAGAAATTACATAAAAGTTGCACACGAGGGGCGGAGTTTGAGTAAAGCAGAGGCGTGTCTCTGATCTTGAACTTAAACACGTTTCTTGCGTGATATGTCATGGTGACGTTTATGTTTTGAACGTAAACACACTCAGAATCACTATGGAATGTCATTCAAGGTTAATATTAAACACATAAATATGACATCATTAATTAATTAAAAATAGTTTTCCTTTTAAAGTCAATGAAAAGTTTTGGTTTTTAAACACATTACGATTTCATGAGCACGATTTTGTATCTCGTGGCTTCAGTAAGTTGTACGCACAACTAACTTTCATGGCAATAGGATCAAGTGCTGGATCAAGTGCTATTCTATGCGCTGCTGAATAATGAGTGCGGAAGCAGTTCAATTGAGGACTATTTATGCAGCAATATACTGGCAATATACTAGACTCCTATTAGACTTATTTCAATGATTGCGATCTTCTTATTCATGTCATCAGTCATTTTATATTTTGTTTCTAAATTGTATGTTACATCGTATTACATTTAACAACATTTAAGGGGGAAAAAAAAGCTATTTGCATCTTCAGTCCAAATTTTCTACCCCTGATTTTTTTTCATCTTAAAAGATGCCAGTCCATCATCTAGACGCTAATGAAAAACTCTGTCTCAGAGGAAAACACTCGGAGGCACGAATTACATGCAGGTGATTTTAATAATCCGATTGTGGAGTTCAGAAATTGGCTACAAGCGGCTGCGTATCCCGACTCTGAATACAAGGAATTTCCCCATGTTCACATCGATGTAATTTTTGTAATTAATTGGCCCTAAATTTAACAATTTGATTGTGACACATTGGTCACTTAACAAAAATTCAGACAGGGAAACTCACCCTGAAGACATTAATTAAGCTTGTCGCATCGATTTGCCTCTCCTGAGAAATTAATAACACCCACTCACCAGCTTTTTTCCTTCAGCTAAATTGCATGATTTGGAAAATGTTCCTTGAGTCAGTAATTATGTTTCTCACAAAATATGAACCCGAAAATAATAATGTCTGCAGTACATGAACGAAAAAAATTGCCCTTGCCTGGTAATAACTGTTCAGCATATTGAACATGAAACATGAAAAATACACTCAGACTAATGGTGTTTATTAAAACGAGACAGATAGCCCTGTAAAAGTCCTCCAGCGCTTTATTTCGAGGATTGACAATCACCCCTGAAATTTTTCTCAGGATGCGGAGTGCAGGTAAATAAAAAGTCAGGGCTCGAAGCTCTGCTGTGTGCACATGTCTCTTGTGTTTGCTCTCTTCTGTTGGCTCGGAGCAGAGGATTGTGGGTACACACAGAGCTTTTAAAGTAATGCCATGGTAACCATCAGCCAGGAGGCTGCATGCAGCAAACAGGTTCAGTATTAAAGGAAAGGAAAAACTGAAAGGAGCTCAAATTTTTATACCCTGAGGAGAACCTTTAGGATTGCTAAGCCTCTGGAGAAAGTGTTAAGATTTTCTGGAACCAAAAAAAAAAAGGTTTATTTTTTGGTTATTTTTTATAATGACGTTGTATTTGATTTCAGTAATATTCCCGTTTCATTCAACTTTTGTTGGAAACGAAAGTGTCAAAATCTTGATATGGCAAAGCTATCTAATCAGGATTTTTGGAGATTTTAACATTTTTAAACATTAAAGCGGACAAAGCCAAGCTAGACTGCTTCATTTCCAAAGTTCAGAATTTTAATTTATCTGCTACTGCCTTGACCTGGATGAAATCATATCTGACTGAGAGGAAACAATGTACAAGAGTGGTGTTCTTCTTTTGCTAGCTGTCCTATAGGGGTCCCTCAAGGGTCTATTTTAGGACCCATTTTATTTAGTATTCATATTAATGATCTCCCTCAAGTATGTCCAGGTGTTAACGTTCAGATGTATGCAGATGATACTGTACTCTGTGTTCATGCAAGAACTAAAGAACTTGTTGCAAGCAAATTGACATCTGCACTGGCGGAAGTCTCAGATCGGTTAAATAAATCTTGTTTGTCTCTTAATGTAAGTAAGACAGTTTGCATGTATTTTACTGCACGAAAACACAACTCGGTGAATCCAGACATCGTGTTTAATGGTGAAGTAATCAAATGTGTGACTCATGTCAAATATTTAGGAATTATAATTGATCAACACCTGTCTTTTAAAAAACAAGTAAGAAGGGTTATAAATAATGTTAAATTTAATTTAAATGATTTCAAAAACATCAGGCACCAACTGTCTCAATCAGCTGCATTACTTTTTGTACATACTTTGATTCTCCCTCATTTGTCATATTGTATAACAACTTGGTCACAGGCAGGTGCGACTCCACTTAAGCCTGTGTACTCCCTTCATAAACAAATTCTGAAAGTGTTAGACAAAAAACCAAGGGACTATCATTATTGTACCATTTTGAAAAAGTTTAATTTTTTAAATTTTGATAATTTTGTATTTTACAGTGATGTATGCCTGATGTATAAAATTACCCATAGTCTTGCTCCCTCTCCTCTTAGGGGATGCCTGGCCCATAACGGCAGTGCCGGTAGGACTAGAGCATCTGCTAGGGGAGACTTGGTACCGCAGTATAGAAAAACAGCCTTTGGTCAAGCAGCGTTTTGGGTTAGAGTAGTGAGGATATGGAATTCCTTACCTATAAACATCTGAAGCATTGACAGCTTCATAGTTTTTAAAACCAAGCTTAAGTACTGGTTACTATCAGAACAAATCTGTAACCATTAATGATTGTGTTGTAAGTTCTGTGTTTTCATATACTGATTTTATTAATCTTGCATTCTTGGATATATGTATTGTGATGTTCTATGTAGTGTATATGTAATATTGTATGTTATTTTATTTGTTTACCTGCCCAGGGACAGCAGATGTAAATTAGCTATTAGCTAACTCTGGTGCAATTACTTTTAATTGTGCATTGTCCCTGTAAAAATAAACAATAAAGTAAAGTAAGTAAAGACCACCCACTGGTCAGAACTTTAAGGTGAGAATATCAATAATGGGTGTTTGAACAAAATGTTTTGAACATTTACTCCTGTCCTCTTCTTCTTCATCTTTATCATCATCATCATCATCATCTTCTTCTTCTCCTCCTCCTCCTCCATCTTCTCCTCCTCCTTCTTCTTCTCTTCCACCTCCTCCTCCTCCTTCATCTCCTCCTTTCATCTACTTCTTCTTCTTCTTCTCCTCCTCCTCCTCCTCCTCGTCCCCCTTCATCATCATCATCATCATCATCATCATCTTCTTCTTCTTCTTCTTCACTTGTGACTCAATTTCTGCTGCAATTTCTGTTTCTTAAAGACTTGCATTTCCTCAAAATTTCCAGATCACACCCTGGCTTCAGTGAGTTTAATCTCACCTGGATTGTGTAGATTTGTACCTAAGCACTGCTGCAATCATAAAGACTGTCCTGTTACACATTCCAGGATTCTTATTCACAATCTCACGCTAAACATCCTGTAAACACACCCAGTACCATTAGCCTTTACTCTTCTACACCCAGTACCATTAGCCTTTACTCTTCTACACCTGTAATGATCTATTGTCCCACTATGGTAAATGGTCTGCACTTATATAGCACCTTCTAACCTTCATGGTTTTACAAAGTGCTTTACACTGTGTCTCATTCACCCATTTACACACACACACACCAATGGCAGCAGAGCTACCCTGCAAGGCACTTGCATGCCATCAGGAGCAACTTGGGGTTCAGTGTCTTGCCCAAGGACACTTTGGCACATGAAAGTGACATGTGAAGGCCAATGTATGGTAACCCATACTTGGAATTTGTCCTCTGCATTTAACCCATCCAAGTTAGTGCACACACATTAGGAATTGTGAGTAGTGAACACACACACACACACACACACACACACACACACACACACACACACACACACACACACACTACAAACCATGAACACACCCAGAGCAGTGGGCAGCCATTTTTGCTGAGGCACCCGGGGAGCAGATGAGGGTTAAGGGCCTTGCTCAAGTGCCCAACAGTGGCAGCTTGGCTGGAGGCATGTGGGCCGAGAATCGAACCGCCAACCCTACGATTAGTGGACAACCCGCTCTACCACCGTTTGCCAGGAGCTTATTGCTTGTGTCGGCGTTTAAATTATACTGTTCCTTTCTTTTCCATTTGTTGTAGTTTCTCTTTCCCTTCTGCAAGCGGAGTCCATCCACGTCGGATCCATCTAAAATAATATCAACTTATCTTCGACTAAGGTACGTTAAACACTCAATATGGCAAACTTTCAGCTTGTTGAGTGCAGGATGTGTAATCATTCTTCCTCCGTCATTAGTAATAGCTTTATTTGTGCTAAGTGTATACTAGCTCTCTGATGGAGAAGATTGCAACATTAGACGTACGCATCCAGACTCTAAAGAGGGTTAGTGAGAGTGAGAGCAGTGTAGTTTCTGTAGTGGAAAGTCTGGATGCCTTAGGAGGAGATAGCAATCCCCCGACTCTGGCATTAGAGCCCTCACAGCGGGGCGAATAGGTGACGACTTAGTGGCATAATCGCAAAGCCAAAGCTAATGCTAAGGCTCACCCGTGGGAGCAACACCCCTCAGCTTCATGTGTCCAACAGGTTTGCTCTCCTCAGTGAAGCACCTGCTGAGAAACGTGAAAGAGCTCTGGTTATAGGAGACTCTATCTTAAGGCACGTGAAATTAGCTAGGCCTTTAGGGGCTCCAGCAGCTTTAGTTAGGTGTATACCGGGAGCCAGGGCGCCGGACATAGCAGGTAATCTTAGGGTCTTAGGAAAGCACAGGTTTTCAAAGATAGTTATTCATGTAGGAGCTGATGATATACACCTTCGTCAGTCAGAGGTTATAAGAGTAACATTGTGGAGGTGTGTAAATTAGTGAAGGCGATGTCCGATGCAGTAGTATGCTCTGGCCCAATCCCAATGCGGTGTGGTTATGGTCGCTGAACTGCTGGATGTCCATGTGGCATTTAAAGATAATTGGAGTAGTTTTGAGGGCAAAGCTGGCCTGTTAGGGTGGGACGGTATCCATCCCGCTCGGGAAGGTTCTGCGCTTATTTCTTGTAGCATAGCACATAGTCTCAGAACAGGCCTAGTTAATCGTTGACAATTCAGAGCCAAGGCCAGGGAGCAGACAAGCAGGCTAAACCGTCCGTCCGCTAGCTGCACTGAGTCGTCACCTAGGTTCCACAATATCGAGACTGTGTCTGTTCCCAAAAATGTAGAAATTTTCAGAAATTTTGTTTTAGTACCCTAATTAACATAAAGTTAGATCATACTGAATGCAGAGCCAGCACCTTTGATCTGAAGCTAGGACTGTTAAATATTACATCTTACATCTAAAGCGCTTATTGTTAATGAAACCATTACCGATCAGGAGTTTAATATAATGTGTTTAACAGAAACATGGATTAAATCAAATGAGTACATAGCATTAAATGAAGCCAGTCCTCCTGGATACAGTTATATACTATCCATCCCCCAGAAGAGCACGGCTTCCCTTTTGAGGTCGTCTCAGGGAGGTTTTCTCACTGTTGTCACCTCTGGTTTCTTCACTAGAGATCTAGAGCTACAGTACTTGCAGATTTATGTGAAGAAGAGAACAGACTTGAATAACTTATCTCACATATACGTAACTCCACTGCCACTGTGTAAATTTCCTCTTTTTAAATACGCAAGAAGTGTTTCGAAGCATGTGTCCATATCAGGCTTCTAGTTTCAGTATAATGTGGTACTGGATCAAAATAAAAAAATCAGTGGTATCTCCCACTTCTTTTCTGTAAAGACAATTTCAGCATCTGTGTTGAAGGCATCAGCTGTGAGATTCGGGAAGTGTGTCCAGTGTGAGGAAGTAAATTACAGGCTACTGTAACTCTTAATGCCCCTCTCACCACTAAAGGCTGGGTAAGTGTTACAACATTCCAAGTAAGTATTAAAACCTTTTCAAATATTAAACTTCATATTAATGTTTGATGTCCAATTTTAAAACAATCTTTGGTATTTTGATTTTGTTGGATGTAGTACAAAGTCTTTTCTCATTACACCACAGCGCTGTTGAATTCTGGATTCTGATTGGTCAGAAGGTGTTGATTAATTTTCTATAACAGCAGCTCTGACAGTAGTGCAGCTGCAAAACATCAGGTTTATATTAATGCGCTCGTTCTAATACGTTACCGTTTCTATAGCAACGGCTCGTTCACAGGCACTCGTACAGCGAACGCTGCATATAAACAGTTTTAAAAGTGTCTGTAATCATTGACCTGTTGAAGTTTTCTGTAAGGAGATGTTTATTTATTTAACATTTGTGGAAGGAGTCTCCAGTTTCAGCGCTTTGTAACAGTCAGAGGTAAAACTGTAACTTTAAGTTTTCCGATATCTTCAGGACAGAGGAGTTTACGCTTTGTGGTTTCTCACTAACATGAAAAGCTGAGGTTTTTTTTGTCTTATTAACTTGAAGAGAGAGAATAAAGAGAGGCTGGTGCGGGAACGACTGTTTATAGCTGCTATAATGCAAGTGACAACAGGAACTAACTTTTTTAAAAGACATGAAATGTAACTATAAGTGGATAAAAAGTATTGTGTTGGATTACTGCTCGAAGGGTCGTGAGTTCAAATCCCAGCACCACCAAGCCACCACTGTAGGACTCTTGAGCAAGGTCCTTAACACTCAACTGCTCTGATGTATAAATGAAATAAATGTAAGTCACTCTGGATAAGGGTGTCTGCCAAATGCCATAAATAGGACAGTATCTCCATTTCATCCACCATCGAGTCATTGATTATTTTCCCATAACAGCACCACACACACCGTGTGAAGACAATTTTCCTAATTTCAAGAAATTGTCTTATTCTATAGGCAGGTAATTTTGCTTCTTTCAAGCCGTTATGTGTAGAAATGTAGAGACAAAAGAGTATCCGTCATTAGAATAATATAAATATCAAACTTGTTAATACGGTAGTAAATATGTTTAGAGATAGGTTTAATAACCTATTGATTTGTTAGCAATCACACAGTCAGAAATATTAGAAACTGTTTTAAAACTATTTAAATATGAAGATTTAAATATTAACATTTCTATTTATCTTTAATTCTTTAATAAAACTTTTATTGAAAGTGTGTTGAAGTCTCCATTAAGAAAACTCCACATGCTAGTACAAATTGAACATGGGCTAAAGAAGAGCGTAACTTGAATACAAACTTACTAGCTTGGATATTGTTTTCCAAAAACTGTCAGCAGCTCATAATTAACATAACCAATCATTTTAGAGGTAATTATCATATTATTCTATTTGCTTTCGAGGGAATGTCCTGGAAATGTCTTGGGAATTATGTTATGTCTTGCTTTGCGCATTATTTTTCAGTCTTTACTGTCAGCCAAAAGCTCACTGACAGGCAGACAGAAAGAGCGAGCGAGACCTACAGGAAGATGTGACAGGACGTCCATCCACCTTTGTCTGGCTTCCTGAATAAATCCAAAACACATCTTCCTTCTATTTCTGTCTTTGATGGCGGGAGAGAAAACCTAAGAGCTGAACCCTGAGGGAAACACACAGCCCTCGGCCATTCTCTTTTTATTAGTGCTGGAAGACAAGCCAAGACCTCTGTTTTTCAAAAATGAATGCATGCGCTGGCAAACCACCAACGGCGCTGTCTTACAGGGACACCTGCTGCATGCTAATATGGAGTAGGGTTTAAAATTCAGAGTCCGCTCCCAAGCTTTTATTCCATCACGAATAAAAATGTTTGCATTTACTTATTTGGTTTTATAAAGGTTTTTATAAAAAGTGACACCTTTGAGATAGAATATAAATGAAGCTTGTAGGTGTGTAGATGAGTCTAGCTCAAGGGCACAACAGAGACTCTCTGTACTGTAAGTCCCAGGATTGCTGAGGGGAGAGAGTTCGTCTCTCGCCGAGGAGGTTAAGTAAAAAGAGAGCGTTAGATTGACAAGATTGACACGTCACATCAAGACCTCAGTCAGTCCACACAAGACACGTCTCAACGGCATTTCCATACTCACTGCAAGCAGGAGAAAGTGTCACAGCACACCTCGATTTTAATCCAGCATTTATTAATTTACATTTGGTTTTTATTTTGCTGTGAGAGAATCATTAACAGTTTAATGTTTAGTGCTGGTTAGAATAAGCCTAGTTTGAGGGCTACCAGAATCCCAAGCTGATAGCCACACCCTTTTTCAGCCACGGCCCCTCTCAACCACACCCCCTCATACCTGTTTCCTGTATAAATGTGCCTCAGTGTGTAAGTCACACCACTGTACAGGATTATATAATAGAATATAGGATGTAAAGTGCCCAAAGAAGAGGAGCTCACATTGTTAAGTCTTGTTTGCGCCGTCCGGCTAAAAACGTGGCATGAGACCGCGGGAGAATGAATAGCTGGTGTGTATTTCTACGTATTGTATTGTAAGGAGTATCATAGCATGCAGCTACAGATTACACAATGCTGACATTCTTTGTAGGATTTTAAATAAAACGCACAGCATATGGAAAGTGCGGTTTCGGGATTTCAGTGGATTTCTACGAAGCTTGCACTTCACTCACCTGCATGAGTGAAAGAACGTAAAACATTGCGTGTGTGGTTTGAAATGCTTTTTAAAAGGAAAAGAGGTTTTGATGCAGCGTGTGAGTTGGCGCTATACACAACGTTTAAAGTGACACATCCAGCTGTACCTGTCTGCGGTGATGAATCAGGAGATTTTCGGATGAACCCCTCTGTTTAGCGCTCAGTTTACATCCCTGTCCTCAACTACACTGAAAAAGTTCAACAAAAAATAAATAAATAAATAAATAAATAATGGCACGTTTATGTTAATCATTAACTCATTAAACAGATATACGTACATTTGTTAACTTCATGTATTGTAGTAACATGGACTTTATATCAATATATAAAACCAACGTAAATAAGGCCATAATCATATTTTGAATTGTGTTAGTCTATCACTAATTCAGAAAAGTAGTCACCTAGCCATCTTTTCCATAGTTAAAGCAGAAACTTACAAAAAAAAAATAAGGACACTGCAGCTGTCAGGAATGGTAGAGGAGACTGATGCAAGTGCAGATTCAGTTTATTACAAATCCGTTGAAAACAAACGAAAAATAAAGACCATGAAACAAAACGAGGAGTTCCAAAGCAAGGGCATGAACACCATGAAATTCATCTGGTCTTTTTCCAGTCTTCAGCTGTCCAGTTTGGGTGAGTCTGTGCCCATGATAGCCTCAGATCCCTGCTCTTGGCTGACAGGAGTGGAACTTGATGTGCTCTTCTGCTCTTGTAGCCCATCCACCTCAAGGTTTGATGTGTCGTGTGTTCTGAGATGCTTTTCTGCTCACCACGATTGTAAAGAGTGATTATTTGAATTACTATAGACTTCCTGTCAGCTCAGACCTGTCTGATCATTCTCCTCTGATCTCTCTCATGAACAAGGTGTTTCGGCCTGCAGACCCTCTGCTCGCAGGATGTTTTTTGTTTTCCGCACCATTCTGTGTAAACTCTAGATGGTTAGGGGCTAGTGGGGGACGGCTGTGGCTCAGGTGGTAGAGCGGGTTGTCCACTAATCGTAGGGTTTGCGGTTCAATTCAGTCTGCCACATGACTCCATGTGCCGAAGTGTCCTTGGGCAAGACACTAAACCTCAAGTTGTTCCCGATGGCAGGTAGGTGCCTTGCATGGTAGCTCTGCTGCCATTGGTGTGTGAGAGTGTGTGCGTGAATGGGTGAATGAGACACAGCATAAAGCGTTTGTGAACTGCAAAGGTTAAAAGGTGATATATAAGTGCAGAACATTTACCATCTAGAGACTGATGTGTGTGTGAAAAACCCAGGAGATCATGGAGCAGTTTATGAAATACTCAAGCCAGCTTGTCTGGTACCCAGCAACCATGCCACGGTTAAAGTCACAGACATCATGCTTTTTCCAAATTCTGATGTTTGATGTGAAGATTAACTGAAGATCTTGATCTGTATCTGTACAATTTTATGCATTACACTGCTGCCACATGATTGGCTGATGAGCATACTGCATGAATAAAGTGGACAGTGAGTGTAAATTATTACACATTACATATATTATGCATAATATGAACTTGTTCATATATATATCTTTTCAAATATAGTTTTAAATATAATTGTAAAATGTGTCAGAGGACTGGGCTTTATACAGTCAGTACTGTGAAACAGTTAAACACATTACTCCTGCTCATTCAGTAGTGTCTTTCATTACCGTTTTGTTTATAGTCTCTTGTTTATTTGCATAACTCAATTTTTTGCTTGTACTTGTACAGTGGCAGTAAAATGAATGGAATTGAAGTGAATTGAATGCGGACATCCAGCAGTGATGATAAATATTTATATGTAAACGCCGGCCGAGTTGGCGTGGTAATTGGGTAATAAATCACTCGACTGGGTGAATCAGGCTCGAGGGTGGCATTTAACACCAACACACTTTTACAGGAAGAGAAAGAATCTCGAAACACACAACTTCCAGGATATGCCTCAGCCTCACAGATATTTGGAGGAGGTGGATGCTGAGTTTTTTTTTTATTATTTGTTTGTTTTGTTTTTTTTTTTTTAATCAGATGTGGTCAAAATCAATGGAATGATAAAAAAGAAAGAAAAATTACTTTGCTCGTTCTGTAGAAGCAATAATCCTTTTTGTTCGAATAACTAGTATATTATAAAATACATGTACATGTAAAAAAAATTCTAATGATAACTAACAATAATTTACACTACGACAATTAGCTGCGTTCAAGTGTTGTCATAAAAAATGTAGTTGCATATTATTGCATGTACTGTATGCCTAAAACACTCGGTGTCATGCTGTTGAGAAAACAATCAACGACAGGGTGGTGTGAGGATGCAGAGTTACTGAGTATTACTTAAGTTCCTACAACCCCAATTCAAATCTCATAAACCCATAAAAACATATCAAAATGTTTAAACTGAGGAAACGTACCATTTAAAGAAAAAAATAAGGTCATTTTGAATTTGATGGCCGCAACACGTCTCAGAAAAGTTGGGACAGGGCCATGTTTACCACTGTGTAGAATCCCCTCTTCTTTATTTTCTTTATTTATGTTTTTGCAAATCATTGCATTGTGGTTTTATTTACATTTTACACAGCGTCCCAACTTTTTTGGAATCGGGGTTGTATAATAGCATGTCCCAAAATGTTTTATTCCACTTATAGCACAGCAATTTGCCAACATATTAATGTTTTTTTTTTTTTTAATTATTTATTAAAGAACAACTCTATAATTTTTAGCCATTTATAGCTACATTTAATGTTGTGGAACGTCCAAAAAAAGGTTCTTACGTACGTTATAGCAGCTACAAACGGTCGTTCCTTGACAAGTCTTGCTTTTTTCTCTCTCTTGAAGTTAGTAAGACAAAAATAAGAATAAAAATAAATGCAGTTTGTCGTGTTACCGAGAAACCGCAAAGAAGCGTAAACTCCTCTGTCCTGAAGTCGTCGGGAAACTTAAAGTTACAGCTTCACCTCTGACTGTTACAAAGCGCTGACACTGGAGACTCCTTCCATAAATGTTACATAAACGTCTTTCTTTTTACAGAAAACTTCACCGCACGGAGATCACCGTGTGCACGTCCCGGTGAACGAGCTGTTGCTATAGAAACGGTAACGTATTAGAACGAGCGCATTAATATAAAGCTGTGATTTGCAGCTGCGCCACTGTCAGAGCTGCTGTTATAGAAAATTAATCAACACCTTCTGAAAGAGCGATCCGATTGGTTTCTCAGCTCCAACGCAACTTCTTCTAAGCTTTGTTCTTCCAGCGTGTGTTTGGATGCAGGTCCACTCTGCCAGACGCTGAGCGAGCATTTAATTACATTTAGATCTGTCTGTTCAGAAAATAACCTTTAAGTATTGTTTATCCGACACAGACAGATTTTTGGCTCTGGCGCCGCATTTTCAGTCTTTAACTCGCCCATCTCCAAAATCTAATTTGCTGCGCTGTTGAAACAGAACCATGATTATACGCCTGTCACAGTGTGTTAGCTTAGCCATTTCCACACCACCCCACTATCTGCAAAGCAACATTTAATATACTCGCTCAGTTTATTCATAAAATTCGACCTCTAACACACACACACACACACACACACACACACACACACACACACACACACACACAAACATATCACATAAACTCTTTCCTGTTACATTCAGTCAGTGTTAGATTTGGAAATGTAATAAATATGTGGGAGCTCACTGCAGAAAAATCACACAAACTTCACGTTTTATTCCTTATTTAATTGACATTAACATTAAAAAAAAAAACACCTTGAATTGACTGTTTATTCAATCCAGGGCTAAAAAGTCATTCGAATTGTCTAAACCCTGTGGAGTAATCTGCTTTACACTCTGTTACCATTTCAAAAAGGAGAAAATTATGAAGGAGAGACTAATAGCTTAGTATTATTATTATTATTTTTTCGAATTCTGTAACAATCAGTTCAGTATACAGGGAGAAATGAAGACAATGACTAAACTGTAAAATGTCAGCTTGTACACGAGTTGTTTATTTTATTTATGTTATTTGACTGTGTTTATTTATATATATATATATATATATATGGGGACAGTGGTAGCTCAGTAGTTAAGACATTGGGCTACTGATCGGAAGGTTGTGACTTCAAATCCCAGCAAAGCTACCACTGTTGGGCCCTTGAGCAAGGCCCTTAACCCTCAACTGCTCAGATATATACATGAAATAAATGTAAGTCGCTCTGGCTAAGAGCGTATGCCATAAATGTAAATATATATATATACAGGTGCATCTCAATAAATTAGAATGTCGTGGAAAAGTTCATTTATTTCAGTAATTCAACTCAAATTGTGAAACTCGTGTATTAAATAAATTCAATGCCACAGACTGAAGTAGTTTAAGTCTTTGGTTCTTTTAATTGTGATGATTTTGGCTCACATTTAACAAAAACCCACCAATTCACTATCTCAACAAATTAGAATACTTCATAAGACCTATAAAAAAACATTTTTAGTGAATTGTTGGCCTTCTGGAAAGTATGTTCATTTACTGTACATGTACTCAATACTTGGTAGGGGCTCCTTTTGCTTTAATTACTGCCTCAATTCGGCGTGGCATGGAGGTGATCAGTTTGTGGCACTGCTGAGGTGGTATGGAAGCCCAGGTTTCTTTGACAGTGGCCTTCAGCTCATCTCCATTTTTTGGTCTCCTGTTTCTCATTTTCCTCTTGACAATACCCCATAGATTCTCTATGGGGTTCAGGTGTGGTGAGTTTGCTGGCCAGTCAAGCACACCAACACCATGGTCATTTAACCAACTTTTGGTGCTTTTGGCAGTGTGGGCAGGTGCCAAATCCTGCTGGAAAATGAAATCAGCATCTTCAAAAAGCTGGTCAGCAGAAGGAAGCATGAAGTGCTCCAAAATTTCTTGGTAAACGGGTGCAGTGACTTTGGTTTTCAAAAAACACAATGGACCAACACCAGCAGATGACATTGCACCCCAAATCATCACAGACTGTGGAAACTTAACACTGGACTTCAAGCAAACTTGGGCTATGAGCTTCTCCACCCTTCCTCCAGACTCTAGGACCTTGGTTTCCAAATGAAATACAAAACTTGCTCTCATCTGAAAAGAGGACTTTGGACCACTGGGCAACAGTCCAGTTCTTCTTCTCCTTAGCCCATGTAAGACGCCTCTGATGTTGTCTGTGGTTCAGGAGTGGCTTAACAAGAGGAATACGACAACTGTAGCCAAATTCCTTGACACGTCTGTGTGTGGTGGCTCTTGATGCCTTGACCCCAGCCTCAGTCCATTCCTTGTGAAGTTCACTCAAATTCTTGAATCGATTTTGCTTGACAATCCTCATAAGGCTGCGGTTCTCTCGGTTGGTTGTGCATCTTTTTCTTCCACACTTTTTCCTTCCACTCAACTTTCTGTTAACATGCTTGGATACAGCACTCTGTGAACAGCCAGCTTCTTTGGCAATGAATGTTTGTGGCTTACCTAGTGAACCAAACTGAGAGACCATTTTGAAGGCTCAGGAAACCTTTGCAGGTGTTTTGAGTTGATTGGCTGATTGGCATGTCACCATATTCTAATTTGTTGAGATAGTGAATTGGTGGGTTTTTGTTAAATGTGAGCCAAAATCATCACAATTAAAAGAACCAAAGACTTAAACTACTTCAGTCTGTGTGCACTGAATTTATTTAATACACGAGTTTCACAATTTGAGTTGAATTACTGAAATAAATGAACTTTTCCACGACATTCTAATTTATTGAGATGCACCTGTATATATACATATACAGTACTGTGCAAAAGTTTTAGACACATGCAAAGAAATGCTGTAGAGCAAAGATGCCTTCAAAATAATGAAATTAAATGTTTCTACATTTAAAAAAATACTGTAAAGAGCAGTAAACAGTAGTAAATGAAACAAAGTAAATATTTGTTGTGACAAAAAAATAAAAATGAAAATAGCAGTCTCCAGTACAATGAGTGCAGTTTTATAAGGAAATGAGCTGGTAAGTTTTATTGAGCATCTTGCAGAACCAGACACAGTTCTTCTGGAGACTTTGACTTTCGTTTGCCTCTCATCACCGGGGTTGGGGGTTTGCCCTCTGTGCGTGGACTTTTCATGTTCTCCCTGTGCTTCCGGGGTTTCCTCCGTGTACTCCGGTTTCCTCCCCAGTCCAAAAACATGCGTTGTAGGCATTTCCAAAAATTGTCCTTAGTGTGTGAATGTGTGTGTGTGATTGTGCCCTGCGATGAGTTGACACCCGGGCCAGATGTCCCCCGAGTTCCCTGGGATAGGCTCCAGGCTCCCCTGCGACCCTGTGTAGGATAAGCGGTACTGAAAATGGATGGATGCACACACACACACACACACACACACACAAACACACACACACACATAGACACAAAGGATTAAGAATTAATCCCAGCAGTAGGGAATTCTTTAACAACTACTGTATAAAATCTCTTATGCTTATTGATAAATTCAACACATTTTAATAATAAACTAAGCAACATTTACTATCAGCTTTTATACCTGTCTAAAAAATGTGAGAATTCCTTTATCCAAGTTCATTTCAGGTGATATGCAGATAAGCAAGAAAATTGTGCCTGACCCCAAACACACTTTTTTTTGTTGTTGCTGTTTTTATCATTCAGTCGTGAATAAGAACATACTAAACATAAAAACATTCAAATGTTTAAAGGTTTTAAGAGGAAACACAGATCTGCGTCAACATCCATTATTTATTTTATATCAGGACTCTTAGTGGCCGTTATCTTTTACATATACGTTTAAATTTATATACACACCTTTTTATGGTAGTTTACGTCTGATTTCTTTTATTATTATTATTATTATTTTCATTAGTTTCTGTTTCCTGGTGTTTGTGCCTCTTCTTTAAGTTGTTTAATTCATCTTTGTTTGATCTCTGTGCATTTTAATGCTAAAGATGATGCGTTATGGGACGGAATAAAGTTCACTTTCACTTGTGTTCAACAGCCTTCGGCTAAAAAGCGCAGGATTATTGTATTAAATGTCAGGGTAAAATCTATAAACATTAATATTACATTTGCTGTATGAGTTTCAAGATGCTTTAAGATCAAAACTTTCTGCACATCAATACGGCAGTTTCCAGCCATCATGCAGTTTATGGATTTTATAAATATTGATCTCAGTGCTATTTTTCTAAAAATGTTTTATTTTAAATGTTTTTTCTCTGTTGTTTAAGCCATTTCATGCTGGGAATAATAATAATAATAATAATAATAATAATAATAATAATAATAATTAGAAGAAGAAGAAGAAGAAGAAGAAGAAGAAGAACACTTTTAAAGTTTTATTTGATTAATTACTGGAGTGAAACTTCAACATCTTGACTTGGAATGTAAAGTTTACAACCACATTATACTACTTGACTTTGACAGTAAAGCTTCTGACTGACAACTTGACTCTGACGAGCACATCAGAGGTTATGAAAGGCAACTTTACTTCGACTTCAAACCTTATGACTCATTGCTTAAGTCAGACGTTAAAGCTTATGACTAACAACTTGAGACAGAATGTAAAGCTTACAACGTATTACTCAACTCTGACCGCAAAGCTTGCAGTTTCATTCTGATTTCAAAGCTTATGGCTCACTTTTAGACTCAGACTTAAATTTTATGATTTGGAACTCAACTTGGACTTCAAATAGTATGACTTACAAACTTATAAATTGCAACTATAATTGGACTTTAAAGCTTATGACTCTTTACTCAACTCTGACTTCAAAGTTCACAATGTGGTTCTGACTTCAAATCTTATGATTCATTACTGTCCTGAGACCTCAAAGCTTATGATTCATTACTGTCCAGAGACTTCAAAGCTTATGATTCATTACTGTCCTGAGACTTCAAATCTTATGATTCATTACTGTCCTGAGACTTCAAAGCTTATGATTCATTACTGTCCAGAGACTTCAAAGCTTATGATTCATTACTGTCCTGAGACTTCAAAGCTTATGATTCATTACTGTCCTGAGACTTCAAAGCTTATGATTCATTACTGTCCTGAGACTTCAAAGCTTATGATTCATTACTGTCCTGAGACAGTATTGACCTTATTCAAGGTTCAATTCAATTCAGTTCAATTCAGTTTTATTTGTATAGCGCTTTTAACAATGGACATCGTCACAAAGCAGCTTTACAGAAAGCTGTATTTTGGATCTAAATTTTAAATTGATGAATTTATCCCTAGTGAGCAAGCCAGAGGTGATGGTGGCAAGGAAAAACTCCCTGAGACGATATGAGGAAGAAATCTTGAGTGGAAGCAGACTCGAAAGGGAACCCATCCTCATCTGGGTGACCCCGGATAGTGCGATTATAAATAATTCCCTTCTATAACTGTGCACTATATGATAAAAAAAAAGTGCAACCATGCAATAAGGAAACCCACTACAGTCCCAACATGAAGTCCATACCGTTGAAGTTATAAACTGCCCACCGATGGAGACCCGAGTGCAAAGTCTATTCATGCTCATGACTCCCATCTTGACTCTGACATCGAAGCTTGCAATTAAAAATTGCAACTTTACTTGGACTTCAAAGCTTATGACACATTACTTGAGTGAGTCTCTAAAGTCTCTGTAATTGCCATGGACTACTTATACACTGATTTGTCAACCAGGTAATTGAGGTTGCATGCAGAAAATGATCAACACCACATCTAAATTGATCCTCTAATGAAAGCTACAGCTGGCTTCAAGTCTTGCTTTATATTCACATATGTTACAATAACATGATTGTATTTTTTTAAAATAAATAAATTCATAAATAATACATAATGTGTGATTATATGACCACCTTCATAGGAAATAAGATTATAAACGTATGATCATAAGAAATATGAAAAAAAAAAACCTGCCTTAGAACTATTTATAGTAGTAAAGACCAGCATATATATATATATATATACACACACACACATTGCCCTCCACTAATATCGGCCCCCTTGGTAAATATGAGCAAAGAAGACTGTGAAAAATTGTCTTTATTGTTTTACCTTTTGGTCTTTTGTTAAAACAATTCAGAAAAATACTCTGCTCTCGTGGATATCAAACAACTGCAAACACAACACAGGTTGATCCAAAAAAAAAAAAAATCTTTGTTAAATATAGGTGTGCAACAATTACTGGCACCCTTTTATTCAATACTTTGTGCTACCTCCTTTTGCCAAGATAACAGCTCCGAGTCTTCTCCTATAATGCCTGATGAGGTTGGAGAATACGTGGCAAGGGATCTGAGACCATTCCTCCATACAGAATCTCTCCAGATCCTTCAAATTTCGAGGTCCACACTTGTGGACTCTCCTCTTCAGTTCACCCCACAGGTTTTCTATGGGTTTCAAGTCAGGGGACTGGGATGGCCATGGCAGGAGCTTGATTTTGTGGTCAGTAAACCATTTTTGTGATGATTTTGATGTATGTTTTGGATCACTGTCCTGCTGGTAGATCCAACCATGGCCCATTTGAAGCTTTCTGTTGATATTTGATTCTGTTGAGTCCATGATGCCATGTATCCTAACAAAATGTCCAGGTCCTCTGGCAGAAAAATAGCCCCAAAACATTATAGAGCCACCACCATATTTAACCGTGGGCATGAGGTACTTTTCCATATGGCTACCTCTCTGTGTGCACCCAAACCACCTCTGGTGTTTATTGCCAAAAAGCTCTATTTTGGTTTCATCTGACCATAGAACAAGATCCCATTTGAAGTTCCAGTAGTGTCTGGCAAACTGAAGATGCTTGAGTTTGTTTTTGGATGAGAGTAGAGGCTTTTTTCTTGAAACCGTTCCAAACAACTTGCGGTGATGTAGGTGACTTCGGATTGTAGTTTTGGAGCCTTTCTGACCTCAAGACGCAACTAACTTCTGCAATTCTCCAGCTGTGATCCATGGAGATTTTTTGGCCACTCGAACCATCCTCTTCACAGTGCGTTGAGACAATATAGACACGCGTCCAATTCCAGGCTGATTCATAACATTTCCAGTTGACTGGAACTTCTTAATTATTGCCCTGATGGTGGAAATGGCGATTTTCAGTGCTTCTGCTATTTTCTTATAGCCACTTCCCATTTTGTGAAGCTCAACAACCTTTTGCCGCACATCACAGATATATTCCTTGGTCTTACCCATTGTTATGAATGACTAAGGGAATTTGGCCTATGTGTTACCTCATATTTATACCCCTGTGAAACAGGAAGTCATGTTTGAACAATTTCCTGTTCCTAGTCACCCAGGTGTACTAATTTTTTTTTTTTTAAATATCAGTGGGGATATACTTCAAATATATTTTTGTCATATGAATTCATAGGGGTGCCAATAATTGTTGCACACCTATAGTTAACAAAGTTGTTTTTTTTTTTTGGATAAACCTGTGTTTTGTTTGCAATTGTTTGATATCCATGAGAGTCTTTTTTGTGAATTTTTTGAACAAAAGATCAAAAGGTTAAACAATAAAGACAATTTTTCACAGCCTTCTTTGCTCATATTTACCGAGGGGGCCAATATTAGTGGAGGGCAATGTATATATATATATATATATATATATATATATATATATATATATATATATATATATATATATATATATATATATATATATATATATATAAAAGGGTAATCCCTGGCTAGGTGTGTATTGCATGATTTTAATGCATGACATGGAGGCAAAGAAGCACCCGAGTGCATTAAAATGGTGTAACGCACACCTAGCCAGGGATTATCCCACTTATACCTTGGTCACTTGCCAGCACTGACAAGTTAAAGCTGTTATAGATGTTTGCAGCACAAAATTTGACTTAAAGGATAAAAATAACTGTTAATTTTTGTTAGTTATTTTATATACGGGCCGTTAGATCTATAATTCTACCTGCTCTAAATCATACACATAGATAAAGTAGTGCAATAAGATTATTTTTATTTGAATGAATTATAATAAATAATTATTAGACAGAGAGAGATGTGTGTGTGTGAATTACCTGCGTCTGTCTCTAATAGTAATGAAGTTGTGAGTTTAATTACTGTATGCAGCTGTAACTGTATGTTACTCTGGTGCATTATGAATGGAAATATAGCACCCTTGCTCGTTTTAAACAATATTTCACTGCAGCAAACGTGACCTCAACAGTGAGAGGGCTAAACCAAAATGGAATTAAAAAAAAAAAAACCCTCACTCAATTGTACATAAAGGAGAAGGGAAATGGGCTGTGCTCCGTGAGGTCTGAGGTGAATGGAGCTGAATATGTGCTCTTATTTGGCCTGTTGGTGGGTTTGGACCCATGCAAGCTCCATCTATCTCTCTCTCTCTCTCTCTCTCTCTCTTCTCTGAGTGCATGCTGGGAGTGAGTGGGCGGAGCACGTGGAGTGTGAGTGTGTTGAGTCTGAGCGTGTTTGTCGTTTACTATCAACCTCTTTTTCTCTATCTCTATATATCAATTTGTTTATTTAGTTTTTTGTTAAAAGACCACTTTATTGCTATAAGAAGGGGGAAAAAAAAGATTTTCTGAGTGTTAGAGGAGGGTGTCTGGGCGTCTGCACCAGCATTTCGCTGGAGAGCATGGCGGCCCAGGGTAGCAAGGTGTTTGATTCACTAACGCGTCATCACAGCGGCGCTAGTGTGGAGGACTGCAGCCTGGCTGCAGGGGAGGTGATCGGGCACGAGAATATAATGGCGGCGTCCAGAATGAATAGTGCAGTGGTCTTATTTTTGAACACCGTGGAAAGGGCGAGAGAGTTAGCTGCAGAGGGAATTGTAATCGGTGGGTCACTTACCAACGTGCTCCCTCTCTCAACCCCTTCCAAAAAAGTCACGCTTTCAAACGTCCCCCCTTTCATTAAAGATGAGACATTAACTAGAGAGCTCTCTCGCTATGGCAGAGTCATTTCCCCAATTAAAAAGATCACAATCTGGAGTAAATCTGACCTGGTCAAACATGTGGTGTCTTTTAGAAGATTCGCGTACATGATCCTAAACAGCAACACCGAGCTGGAGCGTACATTAACGTTCAAAATCGACGGGTTTGATTACGTTATTTACGTAACTACCGACACAATGAACTGTTTCGGCTGCGGACAAACAGGGCACCTCGTGCGCGCGTGCCCTCAGAGCACAGCTGGTGAAAGCGGTGTTTCAGCTCGGGGTTGTGACGGGCCGAAACAGACTGCTCAAGCAGACGGTGTGGTCGGGGAAGACTCTCCTGCCGCGGATGGAGCAGGAACAGTTACAGGGGCGTCTGTGACAGCCACAAAGGAGATTCTTGAGGTGCAAGAGGTGAGATCTGACGTTGAAGCATTGAAACCGACCCAGTACCCAGCAATAGGGTGAGTGAAACTGAGATTACTGTACAGGCTGAGCAGTGTTCACATGAGAATAGTGCAGGGCAAGAAACTGAGGGTGCTATAACTAACACACAGGACAGTATTACTGATGATATGGATTCCCTCTTAGGAGGAAACACAGAAGATGTAATGATGGAAGCAGAGCAGATTGTTTTTAAAACATCTACAAAGAGAAAAAAGAATGAAAAAGACACATTAACAAAACAAGCAAAAAAAGTCGAAAAAGAGCATGTGGAAAGTGAATGTGATGACGGGGAAAATGAAACTGGTTTCTCTATCCCTAATGTTTCGGTCACCACTGCGACCAGATGGGTTGGTAAAGATTACAATGTAAATGAAATTAAACAATTTCTGAAAGTGACTAAAAACATGAGAATGGTAAAAATCAGTGATTACTTCCCAGACCTGAGAAGACTTTTTGAAACAATAAAACAACTAATAAATGAAGGGTGTTTTGAAGATAAAGAAGTGTTTCGTTTAAGGAAAATTGTACAAAGACTTAATAATCTGCTCAGTAATGATGACAGCGAAACGTCCTAACTCTTTCAGTCCTTGTTGGCTGTTCGCAACTTTATTGCTGTTTACTCTCTTCTGCTTTTTAATGGAGGACATTTATATTGCATCCCTAAATGTTAATGGGGCAAGAGATAGTATAAAGAGAGCACAGCTGTATGAAATGATGAGGCAGAAAAGAGTAGATATATTGTTTATGCAAGGAACCCATAGTGATAATACAATTGTTGTTGACTGGACACGAGAATGGGCTGGCCTTTCTTGCCTGAGCCACCACACTTCCACTAGCGGAGGAGTAGCTATCCTATTCTCCAGGAATCTTACTCCAATCTCCTACAGCTCAGAGGAGACCGTGTGTGGCAGACTGTTAAAAGTCAGAGCCCAGTTTGAGAAACAAGTTTTTGTTTTTATTTGTGTATACGCCCCAACTTCACCAGTAGAAAGATTGGGTTTTTTAGACAAACTATGCAAAACACTAGAAACCAGCAGTAATGAAGAATATTTATTTGTCGGTGGTGATTTTAATTGCACATTAGAGAACAATGACCGTAACCACATAGAGCCCCACATGCCTTCTCGCAAACGGCTCATCCATACAGTCGAAGAACATGAACTAGCTGACATTTGGAGATCTTTTAATAAAACTAGAAAACGAAATTACAGAGCTTCAGACTCTAGCACTGTCATCGGGCAACCAAAACCAGATTCAGACCCTTACAGCTAAAAGGAAAAAGCTATCAGACCTTTTAGATTTTAAAGTACAAGGGGCACTAGTAAGGTCACGCTTCCAGAACGTGGACCAAATGGATGCACCTTCCAAGTTTTTTTTTAGCCTTGAGAAAAAGAACAGGCAGAAACGTTTCATCCACAACCTGCGCTCTGAAACTGGAGCCATTTTATCTGAGCCAGCTGAAATGCGCCAAAGAGCAGTCAGTTTTTATGAAAAACTGTATACTGGCGAATACAGAGAGGACCAGGAGACAGAGCAGAGGTTCCTAGGAGGACTGCCTAAAGTCTCAAAAGACACAGATGCAGCACTCAGTGGGGAAGTGACCATGGAAGAGCTGCAAAAAGCCCTACAGCGTATGGACAGCGGTAAAGCACCTGGTTTAGATGGACTTCCAGCAGAATTTTATAAGTCTTTCTGGGCTACCACAGGAAAGGACTTACTATGCAGCGACTATAAACTGCTCTCAAAAGTTTTAGCTACAAGGCTGGGAAGCATTCTGGAAGAGATTGTCCATACTGATCAGACCTACTGCATTCCTGGGAGGTCCATATTTGACAACATCTCCCTAATTCGAGACATTCTTGACGTCTCAAAACTATTTGGACTGAATATGGGTTTGGTCTCCATTGATCAGGAGAAAGCTTTTGATCGGGTGGAACACAATTATTTGTGGAAAACTCTTAAAGCTTTTGGTTTTGGCACTAATTTCACTGACAAACTAAAAACTCTCTATTGTGACATTGAAAGCGTACTGAAGTTTAATGGCGGCTTATGTGCTCCTTTTAAGGTGTGTAGGGGAGTAAGGCAGGGGTGCTCTCTGTCTGGTATGCTCTATGCCTTAGCAATAGAACCTCTACTGAACAAACTGAGAGCTGATTTAAAAGGGTTTTCAATCCCTGACTGTCCAAACGCCTTCCGTCTGTCAGCTGATGCTGATGATGTTGTGATAATGGTGGATGAACAGAGAGATGTGGATACATTACTTAATGTTTCCAAAGACTTTGGAACTATATCATCAGCAAAAATCAACTGGAACAGAATTGAGGCCCTTTTAGTTGGACAGTGGTCAGGTGATGTACCAAAACTCCCAGGAGGACTGTTTTGGAAAAAAGAAGGTTTTAAATATCTTGGAGTATATCTGGGCGATGATCTAATTGTGCAAAAAAACTGGGAAGGGGCTGTTGAAAAAATAAAAGGTCACCTAGACAAATAGAAATGGCTGATTCCCAAAATGTCTTATAGGGGACGCACATTAATTATTAATAATCTAGTGGCATCCTCCCATTGGCACAAAATAGCTTGTATCGACCCACCAATGACACTTTTAGCAAAAGTTCAGTCAATTTTATTGGATTTTTTTTGGGGACAAGCTGCACTGGGTGCCACACAGTGTTTTATATTTACCTAAAGAAGAAGGGGGGCAAGGCCTTGTGCACCTACAGAGCAGAACTGCTGCCTTCCGTTTACAGTTTGTACAAAAATTTTTAACCAGTTCAATGCCTTTTAGTTGGAAACCTGTGACCAGTGCTATCCTAAGAACTTTTGGGGACCTGAGACTTGACAAGTCTCTATTCTTAGTCGACCCAAGAAGATTGAACACCTCCAGACTACCTGCGTTTTACCATAATCTCTTCAAAGTGTGGAAACTTTTTAGGGTCCAAAGGGCTACAACCACAGACTCTTTGTACTGGCTGCTAAAGGAGCCCCTGATTCATGGAGCACGTCTGGACATTGGAGGCAGCGCGTTCACCCGGACCCTCCTCATGTCCGGTCTCACCACGCTAGGAACACCTGGTGGACCTGGCTGGCCACAACCTTCAGAACACCAATGGAGTAGCTGCACGTCTGGGACTGAGATCTGTACGGACTGTAGCACAACAACTCCAAAAGTGGAACTCTCTCCTCTCAGGTGAGGAAAAAGAAATGCTGGTGGAGTACTGTGGAGGAGCGGAGGTTCCAGACGAAGAGGATCCCTTCCCCGAACTGACTCTATCTCCAGACCTAGAGGGAAGCACTGATCACTTTTTAGAGTGTGAAAACATTTTAAATACGAACTTGCAGATTGTTTCTGGTAAAACACTTTACAAGGCTTGTGTGAAGGTTTTTAATAAGAAATTGCTCAATGGCAGAGTTGACACACCCTGGCGCTCTGTCCTCGAGTTGAGTGAGGATGAGCGACCACAATGGAGAGCACTGTACAAGCCGCCATTAACTAAAAGAGCTGGAGATATACAGTGGAGAATTTTACATGGAATTATCGCTGTTAATGCTTTTATCTCCATCTTGTGTCCAGAGACAGGTCATGGGTGTACTTTTTGCCTCCAGAGGGAGACCATTTTTCATACTTTTATGCAGTGTTCCAGACTAAAACCCCTTTTTAGTTTCTTGCAGACTGTTTTTTCCTGTTTTACCAAAATGTTCTCAATGCAAACTTTTATCCTAGGTGTGAAATATACACGAACAAGGCAAGCTGAATGTCAACTCTTGAACTTTATCCTGGGCCAAGCAAAGATGGCCATTTATATCAGCAGAAAGAATAAGGTCGAACAAAAAGGAAGCCATAATGCAATAATGGTGTTTACAGCGGTGAGAAAGTCTAGGATTTTAATTGATTTTCTCTTTTATAAAAAGACAGAAAACCTGACAATGTTTGAAAGGATTTGGTGTTATAAAGGCGTGCTGTGTTGTGTTTTTTTTTTCTCTTAATTTATTTTATGAAATTAATGGAATACCATTCATTTTATTATTTATTGGTGTTACACTTTTGAGCTTTTGTAATAAACGTCTTTTTAAAATTCAAAATTCTCTCTCTCTCTCTCTCTCTCTCTCTCTCACACACACACACACACACACACACACACACACACACACACACACACAGACAGAAACACTCTTTTTCTGCCGCCTGAATGCTAAAAGGTCTAATGAAGCGTCCCATTAAAGAAAGGGCCACTTAGAGGTTTCCACTACCTCAATCAGCAGCTTGAGGCCTTTAGTGCAGATTAAGAAATTAAGCTAATTCGTCTATTGTGAAAGCACCACGGGAAGGAGCAATCATTTTTTATTGCTGTGTCAGCTTTTCCAATTCATTCAGCTCCTGGTGACAGGCAGCAATTAACTTTTCTCAGGTCTGCCATGAAAATTTAATTCGAATCTGACACGCTGCCTCCCGGGAATCCCACCCCCACACACACACACACACACACACACACCCACACACACACACACACTGACTGTCTAAGGTATACACTCAGTGAGCAGGTTCAGTCTTGTCTGTCTCTATGCATTTTTAATTCTTAGACAGTTCAATCTGTAATCCGGATTTCCTGAGGACCTTTTAGGTAACATTTATAAACGTTAACACAACGTTGCTGCAATGTTTCAATAACTTGTGTTACTGTTGTGGTACTTATGTGCTTAACTCGGCTTGTAAATTGCAACTTTACGTTGAGTCGTGCGGTAACGCTTACTTATTCGATTTTGGGGTACTGAGAAGAGAAAATAACGCACCCGAATAAGACTTCTGGGTTATTTGAAAGTCAGTCTAACGATTTCAGGCTTTTCTGGCTCGAAACATTTTAATTCCTACAGAGTTCAGTCTATCAAGATATCTGGAGATTCCCAGAACCTTTTATAACATTTAGAAACATTTTAATGTTTCAATAACTTTACGTTTCGTGTATCAAATAGTATGACAAACATTTTTAATAAAAAAAAAAAAACAAAAAACTTTTATCAGTGAGCCATTGAATCCCTGTTTAGTTTATCATTATTTAATAGTTCATACATTAACTTGGAGGTTATGGCTATTTCTGTGGCAAACCATTATTTAATAGACTTGTTCATGTAAAAAATTAACATGGCAATTAAGTACTTCAGCTTTATCCCTGTAAATTAAGCTAACGATCTGCTAATTAAAGTAATGATCTACGGCTACCATTTGAGTGTAAAGCTCCTTGATTACAATAAGATGGCAAACGGCCAGGAAGGCACAAAATGACTGTTCTTTCTGCAACCCTGAATGTGGTAAAAATATCTTTTTAGATCAAGATCATAATTAACAGCCTGTTAGCTTGATTAACATGTGTATAATTATACTGTACAAATGATTATAGTTTGATGGAAAATAAATGCTATATTGTGTTCTGTCACTTCAGATGACTTGCAATTAAAACTTTTCCCTCTCGCTGAAGTGAGATATATTTTAATAGGAACATTCCTCAACGCATAAGACATAGAACATTTACAAATTAAAAAAAAAAAAAAATGCAACAGCCTTCATGCAACAAAAGCACAATTAATTTTTATAAAAATAATTTAAATGCCAAAGTACTGTATACTGTGTATTATATACAGCTGTATGCAAAAGTTGATTTGATTTGAAAGTTTGGGCAAAAATCAATAAACAAGGATAGATAATCTCCCAACTGGCTACAAAAAGCATCTCCCAAAGAGTCCAAGGGTAACTCTCAACACTATGCTACCGCCACCGTGCTTCATAGTGTGGATGATCTTCTCAGGGTGTTGAACAGTGGTGTAATGTAACTAAGTAATAATACTTCGTTACAGTACTTAAGAATTTTTTTTGGAGAATCTGTACTTTACTTGAGTTATTATATTTCTGTCAACTTTCACTTTTACTCCACTCCATTTCCTAAATACAATGTATACTTTTACTCCGATACATTTCCCCTAAGCATCTTTGTTACTACAAAATAAAATCGGAAGAACACAGACCATCTGCAAGCAAGCAGATTTGACGAATCAGTGGTCCGGTGCTTGCAAGTTAGATCACTGGTTAAATCCCATTACGCAAACAAGTGCTCTCAAAGCTGCGGTTAAGTTTCAGTTTCCACTAAGCCTAGGAGTTCCTCTCGACAGTAGTGACAGTGTTAGTTATTAGCAGACAGCCCAACTCTCCCGGAACATCGGGGAGTCTCCTGCATTTTAATAGCGGCTCCCTGACGCCCGCAAATTTAAAAAAAAAAGTTTTTTAGAGCGAGCGAGAGAGAGTTCAACGGTCATTTCAAATACAGTGCATCCGGAAAGTGCTCTGACATGCACTGTTAACTGTGGGACCTTATATAGACAGGTGTGTGTCTTTCCAAATCATGTCCAATCAACTGAATTTACCACAGGTGGACTCCAATCAAGTTGTAGAAACATCTCAAGTATGCTGTGAATACTTATGTACATGTGATTTTTTTCGTTTTTTAGTTTTAATAAATTTGCAAAGATTTCAAACAAACTTCTTTCACGTTGTCATTATGGGGTATTGTTTGTAGAATTTTGAGGAAAATAATAAATTTAATCCATTTTGGAATAAGGCTGTATCAACAAAATATGGAAAAAGTGAAGCGCTGTGAATACTTTCTGGATGCATCGTAGGCCTAGTAGATGGGCTCTGGAGGAACCGAGAGAGCGAGTGACAGACGTGGTGAGAGAGTGACACACTTGTTGCTCAAACTGTGTATAGTACAATATTAAAGCCATATGGTGAGTTGTTTACTCTGAAAGTTTTGCAATTTGGCAAACTGAATGACATGTTGCCCCTGACAAAGCTGCTAGAGACTGAGCTCTTTGTTCCTTTTGAGAGCTTCAGCTTGAAGATTTTGTTTTGTAGGCTCCATTTTTAAGGTGGTGTGCATGCTTAAAAAGAATAATAAATAAACTTTTTGTATTAACATCATTTACTTGTACTTTTACTTTCAATACTTAAATAGATTTAACATATATACTCTAAGACTTTTACTCAAGTAAAATTCTAAAAGGTGACTAACTTCTACCGAAGTCATTTTCTGGTAGGATATCTGTACTTTTACTCAAGTGTGGCTTTCAGGTACTTCATCCACCACTGGTGTTGAACTGTGTTTGGCTTCCACCAAATGTAGTACTTTGTGCTGAGGATAAAATGTTAAATTTGGTCTCAACGGATCAGAGAACCTGTTTTTTAACTTGCTTACTGAGACTTTTCTCACTGAGTTCACCAAAAGAAATGTTACTTTTACATAGGCCAGACTGTACTTCATAGGGCTCACCAATGTTCCATAAAGCTCAGCTCTGTGGAATGTCTTCACCCTGTGTGGAGTCACCTGATCACTGACTTTTTGTGGTCTCCTCTAGTCAGAGTCCTGGTTGTACCATATTCTTTCGATATATTAATAATAGTTTTAATGTCACTTTCTGGGATGTTCAAATTTTGAGAATTTTTTAGTACCCAAGCCCTGATTGATACTTATTTTTTTGTTTTGATACTCCATAGTCTTCATGATCATGTTTGTTTAGGTACTCTGGGTTCTTCCAGAACATTTACATTGGGATCATGTGACATTTTAATTGCACACAGCTCGACTTTGTTCAACTTATTACG
Source organism: Cranoglanis bouderius (assembly GCA_023630585.1). NCBI lineage: Eukaryota > Metazoa > Chordata > Actinopteri > Siluriformes > Cranoglanididae > Cranoglanis > Cranoglanis bouderius. The sequence continues at coordinate 2,493,214 of CM042564.1, read as the reverse complement.
CGACTTCTGTACCAGAACTAATTTAGGCTGTTCACAACAACAGGGGTGAATACATCTGCAGTCATAACCTGCACTAATTTATTTATTATATATTTTATTATGGGATATTTTGTGTAGATTAATGACATATAATCCCAGTTAGGGCACTCGTCCAAGTACCAATCAGGCTACCACCACCATGCTTCACTCCTAATTAAGTCCCTTTCAGATCCAGGTTGTAACACTACAAAACGTGGAAGTGTTTATAAAGACCTTACTTTTGCAGATTCATCTGTTCTCTTCTGTGGGATGTCACATGACTAGACAACACAATGTCTCCCTGGCAATAAGGCACTTAAATTATAGAAATGCAAATGTCACCTCTGTAAGATAGGATTTCAAATGTCACCTTCGTAATGCTGGAATTAGCTGTTTTCTGATTGGTGGTGTAAAGTGTTATATTTCGATTTTGTCACATGATTATTTTTTTATTACATTATTTCAATTGCATGTTTGTGACTTCCCAACTTGTGTGTGTGTGTGTGTGTGTGTGTGTGTGTGTGTGTGTGTGTGTGTGTGTGTGAAATTCTGTGCTGCAGAATGACAGTAGCATTTCCGCCTGCAGCATTCCACTCCATCACACCACTTTGAAGTTTTTCTCTCGGTCTAAGCCAAAAAGTTCTTTAAATGCCAAAGATTTTCTAAACAACTTGCTGACGTAGTTTAAATATAAAGACTACAGAGAAGTGAAGCGCAAACACACAGGTGCTAATTGATTAAGCTTTAATCCACAGGCTCAGGATTCATCGCTATCAAATTACACATTTACATTTATGCACTTGGCAGATGCTTTTATCCAAAGAGGCTTACAAGTAAAGCTGAATTAATTCCACGTACAGAGCTGATTAAAGCAACCGACAGTCACACATATGCTGCAGGATTAAACGTACATCCCAAACGCTAGTTTTGGATGAAAGGGCTGTCGAATTCTGGATTCTGATTGGTCAGAAAGTGTTGATTAATTTTCTGACAGTAATGCAGCTACAAATCACAGGTTTATATTAATGCGCTCGTTCTAATATGTTATCGTTACTATAGTAACAGTTCATTCACGGGGACTTGTACAGCGGACGCTCCACGTAAACGGATTCAAAAATGTGTGTAATTGTTGATATGGTGAAGTTTTCTGTGAGGAATCAGTTACTTAACATATATGGAAGGACTCTCTAGTGGTTCATCACAGCACTGAATATTATATTATAACAGCACAACACACAGTGTTTTATTCCTTATGTAACCTTCTTGAACTCGTGAGATCACCTATAGATGGACTGACTGCTTTTGTGAGTCGAGTATTAAGCACTCCTGAGTGCTAGCACTCACTCGAACCTGTGTGTTTATTCACGTAGCACTTATCAGCTCCTGTAACCGCTTTATGTTTGGATTGGATCGTGCTTCACTTGAAAATCACTTTGGATAAAAGCATGTAAATGTAAGACAAGAAGGCAGGGATATGAAAAGCGATGCCGCAGCGTCTGTAGGAGCAGTTACAGTATAAACATACAGTATTTCATCATAACGTTTCAGCCAAACAAAACACTAACTGTAAACGTTGCTCTAGATTTCAGTTAAACCGTTCAATGACAGAGAGAAAATATTTCCCACTTGCATTCCTGCACTAAAGCCACAGTTCTCAATGTGACAGGAAGTGTAATAAGGAGAGTGCAGAAGTCATCAGCTCATCAGCCGTCTGGAGTCATTTCAGAATCAGCCCTGGAGCGTCCCTGCGCTAAACCACACTTTTAATGGGGAAAATAACATCGTGTAGCTTCAGTACACCTGATTCATCTGATGAAGAACTTGAAAATGAGCACTTCGTGAAAATGAGCACTTAATCAGGTCCACTAGAGCAGAAACAAATGAAACATTAAATGCTGTGAATGTGGAAAACCTGGTCAGTGTGTTCCATTCGATTACATTTTCTGGAAGGTGGTAAATGGTCTGCACTTATAGAGCGCCTTTTAACCTTTGCGGTTCTACAAAGCACTTTTCACACATACATACCAATGACAGCAGAGCTACCATGCAAGGTGCTTGCCTTGGGGTTCAGTGTCTTGCCCACTTCGGCACATGGAGGCACGTGGGCCGGGAATTGAACCGCCAACCCTACGATTAGTGGACACCCCACTCTGAACCACAGCCGCACACAAGGTGTGGCCTGTGTGTCTCAGTCTCAGTGAAGGATGTGTGACCTCCGTGTCTTAGTCTCAGTGAAGGAGGTGTGGCCTTTGTGCCTGTCAGTTCCACCAAGGTGTGGTCTTATTAAATTATTGGCTGATTTACTGCATATTCTTTTCATATAATAAATTGGTGCTGCAATATCAAGATGTGTCCAATTGTCTCAGAATTCGTGGATGTGATGTTCAACCCAAATATTACTGACATAAACCTCAATAAATTTATTTTATTTTTACTAATTTTCTCCCAGTTTGATCATTACCAATTTCCACCCACTATCTACGTCTGCCCAATCACACAACAGCTACCAACTGCTTAGAGTGAAGACTAAAACTTGGGGTTCAGTGTCTTGCCCAAGGACACTTTGGCACATGGAGTCATGTGGGCCAGGAATTGAAGTGCCAATCATACAATTAGTGGACAACCCACACTACCACCTGAGCCACAGCGGCACACAAGGTGTGGCCTGTGTGTCTCAGTCTCAGTGAAGGAGGTGTGGCCTGTGTGTCTTAGTCTCAGTGAAGGAGGTGTGGCCTGTGTGTCTTAATCTCAGCGAAGGAGGTGTGGCCTGTGTGTCTTAATCTCAGCGAAGGAGGTGTGGCCTGTGTGTCTTAATCTCAGTGAAGGAGGTGTGGCCTGTGTGTCTTAGTCTCAGTAAAGGAGGTGTGACCTCTGTATCTCAGTGAAGGTGTGGCCTCTGTGTCTCAGTCTCAATGAAGGAGGTGTGACCTCTGTGTCTTAGTTAGTCTTAATTATTGGCTGATTTACTGCATATTCTTATCATATAATAAATTGGTTCTACAACATGTGTTCAAGATGTGTTCAATTGTCTCACAATTCCTGGATGTGATGTTCAACCAAAATAATACTGACATAAACCTCAACAATAGTGAAGACTAAAACATGCCACCAGATCCCAGAACCGCTGTTCCTGGGATGTCAGAGGGCAGCTGAGAACATTAACTGCCATCTTCTGCATACAGTAGCTCAAAAATACTCATGATTGGATGCGTCACTCTGTTTAACCCTCTTGGAGTCCTTGAATGGCTGTGTCATTACTGGGATTTGAGCCTGCGATCTCCTGACACTACTACCACTATTGTAGTAGATCTCTCTATAAAAATAACACATTCAATCTCATTACTGTATCCTTGAGGATCCTCAGGTCTCAGACTGCTACTTTTAATAAAGCCATATCAGCTAAGTGAGGAAGGACTGGGAACCTTAGCAATTTTAGGAGCAATATTCATTCTGGTACCATGAAGACTGCTTGAGTCTTGAGATCTGGATACATTTAGATGCAGGTGCAATTCCTCTTTATTTAGAATAATCCCAGAATTGTGGTTGGAATCAGTAATAGGATTGATTAGAAATCAGCATTAGCATGAGCAAATGTGTACTCGAGGTCCAAACAGGCAGGTCCAAAACCTGAAAACAGAAAAACCAAAGAGCTATTAACCACAAGCTGCTCAGCTTAAAGTTCCTTGAGGGTTCACTGGATTGATTTCTAAACCACTTGGATTTGAAACCTTTTCTGAAAGTGAAATGCTCTGTTAGGGATTTAACCCAGTGTGTAAGAATGAAATTAAGAAATGTACTATAATTTGCAAACCAACAAATGAGCATATGTAATTGTTTATATGGTGAAGTTTTCTAAAAAGACATGTTTATGTAACATTTATGGAAGGAGTCTCCAGTGTCAGCTGTCAGCAGTCAGAGGTGACTTTAGGTTTTCTGACATCTTCAGGACAGAGGAGTTTACACTTTGTGGTTTCTCTGTAACATGACAAGCTGTTTTTTTTTTTTTTTGTTTGTTTGTTTGTTTGTTTGTTTGTTTTTTGTCTTATTCAAGAGAGAGAAAAAAGAGAGCCCGGTGAGGGAATGATGTTACGGCTATGTAATATTGGATCATTTTCCTCAATAAATAAATGAACAAGTATAATATTTTTGTCTCATTTGTTCAATTGGGTTCTCTTTATCTACTTTTAGGGCTTGTGTGAAAATCTGATGATGTTTTAGGTCACATTTATGCAGATATATAGAACTCTAAAGGGTTCACAAACTTTCAAGCACCACTGTAAATGAAAGTAAGTAACACTTAATATTTGGGTGCATATCTCTTGCTTGCAATAACTGCATCAAGCCTGTGACTCACTGACATCACCAAACTGTTGGTTTCTTCTTTTGTGTTGCTTTTCCAGGGTTTTAAGGCAGATATTCAAGATATTCATTCTTCTGCTACCATCATGAGTTACATCATCAATAAAGATTAGTGAGCCCGTTCCAGAAGCAGCCATGCAAGCCCAAGCCATGACACTACCTCCACCATGTTTCATGAGCTTGTATGTTTTGGATCATGAGCAGATCCTTTCTTTCTTCACACTTTGGCCTTTCCATCACTTTGGTAGAGGTTAATCTCGGTTCCAGAACTTTTGTGGATCGTCTCTGTATTTCTTTGCGAATTCCAATCCGGCTTTCTGATTCTTACTGCTGATGAGTGGTTTGCATCTTATGGAATGGCCTCTGCATTACTGCTCTCGAAGTCATCTTCTTCGAACGGTGGATTGCGATACCTTCACCGCTGCCCTGTGGAGGTTGCTCTCACAATGTTTGTCATCGTCTGTCATTCTGTCATTTCCTTGGTTTACCTGTTCAGTGTCTTCATAATGGCTCGCTTTTCTCCCATAGACAGCTCTCTGGTCTTTGTGTTGGTTTTTCCTTTTGAAAAACAAATGCAGTCTTCACAGGTGAAACCCAGGTCTCGAAGCAAGGTTAGACATTCAGAGCTATTAATTGTTTAAACAAGCGGTCTAACAGGGCACACGTGGGCAACAAAAATAAATGTCAGTCAAATGTTCCAATATTTTTTGATCACTTGATAAAAATGGCTAGGTTCAAACAAAAGGAGCCATGTTCTAATTTATCTAACATATCTAGATATCAGGAAATTAAAGCCGAAATTCTGATCTATTGTCTCATATTCATTTTTCCATCTCAAACCCAAATGTCTTCAGTGTATAGTGAAAACAAAAGAATTGGCCTTGCTGTTCCGATACTTTCAGAGTTAGAAAACTGGTATTTCATCTGCTAGAGTACAGCTAAATGGACAGTAAACAAACAGCTATTGAGCTATTACACATATTAGCATTCACTTTCCAGAACTCTGCCCTGCGTGAGACTCTCCAACCGTTTTTTTTTTTTTTTGAATGTGTTTGCTGCAGCATGATTTCATTGCCCTCTAGTGGTGAATGTAATCATTATACACTGCAGTCTGATGTAATTTAGAAGGAGCCTTTCTTTATGAAGAAGCATTTGCATGGATTATGGACCATTTATCAGATTCCTCTAGCATTAGCATTATTATTTAGCATTACTCCTAGTCATCTGTGTATCCTCACTATATTAACCGTATGATGCTTAGCATTACTGACACTAGACACAAGAGCGGTGTGTTAGAGAGAGAAAGAAAGCCTTTACCATGCCCTTGAAAGTTGTAATGAAAGTGTGAGCAGAACTTTCTGAATTTCCCCTGAAGTGTCCAGATTGCCTGAAGTGAAAGACAAGATCTTTTCATCTGTATTTTTCTCCTCCACTCTTCCTGTCCAGGGCAAAGACGGTAAAGAGCACGTACATCTAACTCCAGAGTCACGAGGGATGATTCTACCTGATTGGAAAGTCGATGAGTCCGTCCGTCTGACCTTGAGCAAAATAGCTCAGCTGTCTCTATGAGTAGGAGATTGGACGAGTCTCGAACAGAAAGGTCTCAGCGTGAAAGGAAAAAAAAAAATCTTCCAGAGAAATGATTGCTCATGTGTTGCTGCTCTTCACATGCTAATGAGAAAGTTAAGTGTGCTAATCAGACCTGTGTGTGCCCCCTCGATCCTGTCACTAAGAGCACAAGCGTGGGAGAAAAAGTGGCTGTTGATATGAGGGATAACTGATATTTGGACACACTGCAATTATGCTAATCTTTTTTAGATAAAATTTGAAAAGTCCACAACGTCTGAATCATCCTGATATAAGTCACAAAACATGACATAAGCAAAGTAGCAGAAAGGCTATATTAAAGAGCTTGTTCAGTTTGAAGCTCAGAGCTAATGTTTTGCTAATGTTTCCCCACTTTAACTGGCTAGCTAGCTAACATACTGGACCGTAGATTTAAGACTTGTTATCATTAAGTTGGTAACTTTCATTTTGCAAAACCTTTTTCTTTGATATATTTGAAATGTGGTTTGTTAGCTAGTTTTGTTAGCCAAGTTAGGTGCCTAAGTACTCCTGGTTCTCTAACTTGGCTAAGTCTCATTCTATAATTGTGAGTGATGATGAGAAGAAGACAAACAGGTAAAGTTTCCTTCACGTTTCAACGTATTTTTCAAAGTAAATGTTCTTTAAAGGGGACCTATTATGCAAGATTCCCTTTTACATGGTGTTTGAACATATGTGTGTGTGGGCAGTGTGTGTACACAACCACCCTATAACGGTAAAAATCCACCCACTCCTTTTTTTTTTTTTTTAATATTCCCCATAAATCATAAACAGTGTCTCAAATTGAGTCGTTTGTGTTTTCTATCCAACGTGACGTCACGTTGGAACAGGCCCCGCCCACGACTGGTGACGGACTCTGCCCTGTTAGCATAGATCCTCCCCTGAGTGAGCCGCACAGAGTCTGCCATGTTCTCCGCGCTGGAGCTAAATTCGTATACGATTGTTCGAATCATTTTACAGCAGACTGCTTTGTGAACGAGGGTCAGTACAAAGCAGGACTTGCTGAAAAGTTGATTCTCAAGCATGGATCAATACCGACTGTTCGTGATCCAGCTTCATATCCAGAAGACGTATAGTATCGCACTTTATATTTTGTGAATGTTTGCAAATCGCCTTTCCGAATGTCCTTACTGTTAACAAATTCCACGGCTAATGTTACCTCTGACTCTGATTGTATTCACAGAGAACAGAGCTATGTCGTCATTTTTATTTTTAACCCGAAAACGCTTAACACCGGTGTTTACGGTGTAAATCATATCGGTTCTCCTGATTTGTTGTTGCCGTAGTATCCGAAGCACGAGCTGTAAAGGCACAGCCCTCTTCTGGAAAGGGGGCGGGAAGCAGCGGCTGATTCGCATTTAAAGAGACACACACGAAAACAGCGTGTTTTTGCTTCCACCCAAAAAGGGGCATTTACAGCATGGTATAATAAGTGATCTGTGGGGTATTTTGAGCTGAAACTTCACAGACATAAGCCTGTTGCACATTTAAGAACAAAATATAGCAAATAAACTTTGTAAACAATTAAAGAAGTTTCACTGAAATGAATTAGAAGGGCTAAATGGTACTGCAATAATGTAATCTGAATCAGCTCTACTGAATCCCCCCCCACACACACTGTATACGTGTTCAGCAGTCGTAATGTTGATTACTCCCAACAGACGTCACTGTTACTCCAGGAATGCTCTGAGCTACACTGCCCCATGCCGATATGTTCATGAATGCCGTCTGGACGCTGGATCGCTGCCACGTCATCTTTGCTCACTGGGCTGAGACCAAGTGCCTCTCTTTTTCCCTTCACCTCTCCTCCATCATCCTCCCCTCCTCTCACTTCTCTAGTGTATGAGACAAAACACTCCACAGCTCAGCCATCCGTGCTGGCCATTAAACATTACTGGATTAAACAACAACAACAAAAAAAACACCAAAAAAACAACAGAGTAAACTGTGGTACGCAACATAGATCAGACTTAATATATATAAAGCATCAACAGGTTTTTTTCCCCCATATTATTTTCTCCTGTTTGATTGGAGTAATAATGTGAGTCCTAGTCTTTAGTTCATGAACAAATTATATGACAAAAAAAACAATATACAATGTTCTGGGGTTTCAGGATTATTGGTTTATTTGTTTCATTTAACAAAATGGCTTCCACACTCATTATTCCGCAGATTATAAAATAGCACTTGATCCAGCACATTCTATTATTTTGTATTTTATTTTATTTTTCATATCGCTTGTCGACAGTTACTCATGTGCACAACTTAATGAAGCAACAAGATACTGAATCGAGGTCAAATTAGAGGCGTGTCTAACTATATTATTACTTTCGTATTGTTAGGTCCATGGCATGTAAAGCATTTTGGTCAACGTGTGTTGTTTTTAAATGTGCTATATACTGTAAGTAAATGTTGTTGTTGTTGTTGTCAGGAAATTGTTGTGTGTGAGGGATGTAGAATATTTTATCACACTTTTAATTCAGTATTTTGGTTTAACAGAACAAAAAGGTCAATGTTTGTTGTAATTTGATGCACTCCTGTAAAGAAAACATGACCACGGTTTGAAGGATAAGCTGACCGAGTGCTCATAAGCTTTGCTTAAAGTGTTTAGGGTTGATGTCGTGCTGGAAGAGGAACCACCTGCCCATCTTCAGCTGTCTAGCAGAGGGCCGCAGGTTTTCCTCAAGAATTTAGGTGTACTTGGCAGCATCCATTTTCCCTTCAATCCTGGCCAATTGCCCAGTCCCCGCTGAAGAGAAACACCCCCACAACATAATGTTGCCACCACCATGCTTCACAGCAGGTAAAGTGTGTTTTTTGGGTGGTGGTAGCTCAGTGGTTAAGAAGATCGGAAGGTCGCGAGTTCAAATCCCAGCACCGCCAAGCTGCAACTGTTGGGCACTTGAGCAAGGCCTCAACTGCTCCCTGGGCGCCACAGCAAAAATGGCTGCCCACTGCTCCAGGTGTGTTCACGGTTTGTAGTGTGTGTGTGTGTTCACTACTCACAACTTCTAATGTGTGTGCACTAACTTGGATGGGTTAAATGTAGAGGACAAATTCCAAGTATGGGTTACCATACATTGGCCTTCACATGTCACTTACTTAGTACTGTACTTACTTACTTTTGGGTGGTGTGCTGTGTTTGGTTTTTGCCAAACATAACGCTTGCAGTTCAGTCCAAAAAGTTCAATCTTGGTCTCATTTGACCATAAAACCTTTTGCCACATGGCATTAGAATCTTCCAAGTGGTTTCTGCAAAGCCTTTTCTGTAGAGGCTTCTTACTTGCCACCCTGCCATACAGGCCAGCTTTGTGTAAAGCTTGTGAGATTGTTGTCGCATGCACAGACCGACCAATCTCTGCCATAAGGACTTGTAAGTCCTTCAAAGTTGCCATTGGCCTCTTGGTAGCTTCCCTGATCAATATCCTCCTGGCTCGGTCATCCAGTTTGGAGGGACGGCCCGATCTAGGCAAGGTGTTGGTGGTGCCATACGCTTTACACTTCTTAATAATGCTCTGAATGATACTCAGAAGGATAGTTAAAGCCTTTGAAATCTTTTTGTATCCTCCTCCTAACTTGTGCCTTTCCACAACTTTGTCCCAGAGCCCTTTTGAAAGCACCTTTCCAACCATGGTGTATTCTTTGTGTTGCTGTGCACTACTAGTAATGGAATCATCATGGAACAGCTTCTTATGAAGTAATCAAAACCACTGCAATTGATGTCAGGTGGGAGGCAATTAGCATGGTGTGTGATCTGGGAAGTGACTGGTTTTACCTGAGCAAGTTTATAATGCTTACTCTAAGGGGCTGATCACTTCCAAACCAGGTATTTCACTAATTAAATGTAATTGTAATGTGACAAAAGGTAAGGATTTTGACAGGGTATGATGATTTTCTATAGGCACATATACACACACACACACACATATATATATGTTGCAAGTACGTATATATATATATATATACACATACTTGCAACATTAAAGCAAAGACATTAAAAACAATGTGCTATACAGACGTGACAAATTAAAAGAACCAAACAATATAAAAGAACCAGAGTAGCTTTAGTGTTCCTCGACATTGCTTCTACACACCTCTGGATGTGTACTGGAGAGATGAATGCTGTGCTGTTCTTCTTAAAGTTATTCCCTCAGATGGTGTTGTGATGATGGAGGTGATTGCCGTCTAACACTTCTCTCCAAAATCTGTGCAGAGTGTGAAGTACATAACATCTGATTTACTGATCACGTTCATCCTCATCAAACTATTCAATGCTTCCATCTCTATCTCAGTCTCCTCATTCCCAGCCTCACCTGTGGTTGCTTTCATATGCAGACAAGAAAAATTAAGACAACTGTATTTGCATTTGTTTAATATAAGGCCAATAAAACCACATTGTGCATAGATATATATGTGTCTCTTTCTCTTGGGCATATATGGTTCTTAATTTAAATTATATATATCAACTATATATAGTTACTGCTAACTGTCTCCCTCACTTAGTTTAAGTGGTGGTCTAAACATGTGTACTATTTTATTTATTTATTTATTTATTTTTACATTTGGAAGCATTAGCTTGGAGTGCTCGTTGTTTCTTCTCTCTTATTTTTTTCCGCGCCACCCTTTTCTCTTCCTCTCCATTTCGTTGGAGAAGAAACAAAAATGTAATAGAAAGAGCTCAGTGGGCCTCGGTTGCTCTGGACTCACTCCCGCTCACTCCGCTCTCACTGTGAACCCAGAAGACGAGGACGTATTGACCAATCGCAGTCTGTAAAATGGATGTACAAATGCACTGTTCAAGTTTTCACCGGGCTCACTCCAGTACAACGGTTGTATGGTATTCCGGCCACGCTCACTTTGATGAAACTATTATATATATTATAAATATACACACACACACACACACACACACACACACATATATATATATATATATATACACATAGGTTATATATATCTTTTTTTTTGCATGGTGCCGTGGCCGTTACACCCTGGTGGAAACCAGTTTCCTTTCTTTCTTTCTTTATTCCTTGTCTCTGTCTTTCTGTTTTCACTCTACATTCATTCTCTCTGCATTTTCTTTCTTTCTTTCTATTATTCTGTTTTTTGTTCGTCTCTCCCTTTTCCCTTTCTTTCTTTCTTTCTTTCTTTCTTTCTTTCTTTCTTTCTTTCTTTCTTTCATCCATATCTCTGCCTTTCTGTTTTCACTCTACATTTATTCTCTCTGCATTTTCCTTTTTTCTTTCTTTCTTTCTTTCTTTCTTTCTTCTTTTTCCTCATGTTTTTCTTTCTTTTAGTCATTCTTTCTTACTCTTTTTCTTTCTTTTACTCATTCTCTCTCTCTCTCTTTCTTTCATGTCAGCTAAAATAAACCCCCTCCCTCAGTCTTGTGTTTTTCTTTATTTTGTCACTTGTCTGTATATGTGACTAAACCTAACCTCTCTCTTCTCTTTACTCTGCATTCAGCACATCTTTAAATCTCTAAATCTCTAAATCTTCAGCTCTCCATTACAGCCACATCACACTCTTCAGCTTTACCGTGTGACAGTTCTGCTGATCTCCAGGCCTGCAGAGCTTTTAGACCAAATTATTCCAACACACACACACACACACACACACACACACACACACTGTAGCTCTCTCCTCAACATTTTCTGATTCTCTTATTGAATTAGAATCAGAAGATGTGCGTTTTGACCTGATGCCTTCGAGAGGTACCGTTTTCCCAAAAGTGGATTTTTATAGTCATGGCAGATTTGCAGCACAGGTGTGACGTGACTGAGGAGCTGAACGTGAGTGATCGGTGTTAGCTAAGGCTCTAGCGTCCTGCTCATGATGTCCTTATAAAGGCTAATCAGGACATCATGTTCTCTCGGAGGCACTGAATCCTGAGTGGAACGGTTTTAGACCATCAGCTCAGAGACTCACACACCATAAAGGACTTTAGGTTTAGACGGCTGGAGGTGGAGGCTCTCTCTGTGTCAGGATGAAGCAGGTAGGATTTAATATTCTCACACTGATCATGAGGAGTCAGAGCTGAAGAACCGGTTACTATTTTGTTCAGGAGTTTAGCACATGTTAGTGATTTCCTGTGATTTCCAGAATTACAACATGAGCGTATATAGTTGCTTTAAACGAGGTTGTGCACTTAGGGTCGGCGACTTAATTTCAAAAGTCGCTTCAGTATTATTCAGGGAAATTTCCTCGTATTCAGAGTCGGGTTACTCTCACGATCGAGATGATTTTCTGAGCTCCTCATTCAGATTATTAAAATCACATGTGTGCTGTTCAAACCTCCGAGGTTTTCTAGTTTTTCAGATCCTCATGATATAGTCTATTTTATCACTTTTAAGTTGCTATATCGATTTTCTGTAAAGAAAGCATGCTCATGGTTTGAAGGATAAGCTGACCAAGCACTCGCTGCTACACTTGCTTTAAAAATACTCATCATGAATATGGTAATATTACACAATTTATATAAAATGATCTGATCAGTTATCAGAACGGTTAGCTTCTTAAAATTGGGATCAGTGACGATATTTTCACAACAATGCTAGAAACACAGACAGAATGGACAGACTTTATTGATTCCCCAAAGAGGAAATTTGGTGTTTTGATGATCAGTTCAGGAGACGTTGTCCTTCTATAAACACTGCAACACATTCTACAATCTGTTTTACGTTGAAATTAGCAAACCAGCAACATGCTGTCAGTATGCTAAGCAAACGTTATGTCCGTGTTCCTTCAGGTGGAGATTCTGGATGATAAAACCAAAGAACATCTGTGTTTTCTGGACAAGGTAAACAGAACCATCTTACATCAGCTCTTGCTCTGTACTGCACATTTCAGTGTTGCTCTAACACACTGAATCCAGCTTATTAAGCAGGTGTGGAATCCTCTATGAGCTATTTTAGGTGTGCCAGGAGCTCAGGAGGACCAAACACAGGAGTTAAAGGTGTAGGATTGAGAAATACTGACATTAAATGAATAAATATATCGTTGATTTTAGTGCATAGTTACATTTCTTGCATTTATTAAAACTACATGTGATGTTAATGTGTTAATATGGTTCATGAACTTGTGCTGCATTTATATTTACATACAGGTGCATCTCAATAAATTAGAATGTCGTGGAAAAGTTCATTTATTTCAGTAATTCAACTCAAATTGTGAAACTCGTGTATTAAATAAATTCAATGCACACAGACTGAAGTAGTTTAAGTCTTTGGTTCTTTTAATTGTGATGATTTTGGTTTACATTTAACAAAAACCCACCAATTCACTATCTCAACAAATTAGAATATGGTGACATGCCAATCAGCTAATCAACTCAAAACACCTGCAAAGGTTTCCTGAGCCTTCAAAATGGTCTCTCAGTTTGGTTCACTAGGTAAATCACAAACATTCATTGCCAAAGAAGCTGGCTGTTCACAGAGTGCTGTATCCAAGCATGTTAACAGAAAGATGAGTGGAAGGAAACAGTGTGGAAGAAAAAGATGCACAACCAACCGAGAGAACCGCAGCCTTATGAGGATTGTCAAGCAAAATCGATTCAAGAATTTGAGTGAACTTTACAAGGAATGGACTGAGGCTGGGGTCAAGGCATCAAGAGCCACCACACACAGACGTGTCAAGGAATTTGGCTACAGTTGTCGTATTCCTCTTGTTAAGCCACTCCTGAACCACAGACAACGTCAGAGGTGTCTTACCTGGGCTAAGGAGAAGAAGAACTGGACTGTTGCCCAGTGGTCCAAAGTCCTCTTTTCAGATGAGAGCAAGTTTTGTATTTCATTTGGAAACCAAGGTCCTAGAGTCTGGAGGAAGGGTGGAGAAGCTCATAGCCCAAGTTGCTTGAAGTCCAGTGTTAAGTTTCCACAGTCTGTGATGATTTGGGGTGCAATGTCATCTGCTGGTGTTGGTCCATTGTGTTTTTTGAAAACCAAAGTCACTGCACCCATTTACCAAGAAATTTTGGAGCACTTCATGCTTCCTTCTGCTGACCAGCTTATTGAAGATGCTGATTTCATTTTCCAGCAGGATTTGGCACCTGCCCACACTGCCAAAAGCATCAAAAGTTGGTTAAATGACCATGGTGTTGGTGTGCTTGACTGGCCAGCAAACTCACCAGACCTGAACCCCATAGAGAATCTATGGGGTATTGTCAAGAGGAAAATGAGAAACAAGAGACCAAAAAATGCAGATGAGCTGAAGGCCACTGTCAAAGAAACCTGGGCTTCCATACCACCTCAGCAGTGCCACAAACTGATCACCTCCATGCCACGCCGAATTGAGGCAGTAATTAAAGCAAAAGGAGCCCCTACCAAGTATTGAGTACATGTACAGTAAATGAACATACTTTCCAGAAGGCCAACAATTCACTAAAAATGTTTTTTTTTATTGGTCTTATGAAGTATTCTAATTTGTTGAGATAGTGAATTGGTGGGTTTTTGTTAAATGTGAGCCAAAATCATCACAATTAAAAGAACCAAAGACTTAAACTACTTCAGTCTGTGTGCATTGAATTTATTTAATACACGAGTTTCACAATTTGAGTTGAATTACTGAAATAAATGAACTTTTCCACAACATTCTAATTTATTGAGATGCACCTGTATAAACACTTACACATTCACCACCATTTTAGCATTTATAGAAAAAAAACAAAAACAGGGAAACATGGCTGGCGTGTCTCTTTCACGTGTGAGCTTCAGCAAACTACTGGAAGGGCTGGAGTAAATGGAATTATTATTTATAGAAACAAATGACTCATCTAATTATTTAACTCTTATTTTAATTTAAAGCCTAATATTTATGGGCTACTTATTCGTTTGTTTGTTTTTTTCTATTATTCTATTTTTTTGCTTGTCTCTCACTTTTCCCTTTTCACTTTTCTTCTTTCTTTCTTTCTTTCTTTCTTTCTTTCTTTCTTTCTTTCTTTCTTTCTTTCTTTCTTTCTCTTTTAGTCATTTTTTCTTATTCTTTTTTCCTTTCTTTTACTCATTCTTGATTTTTTCTTGTCAGCAAAAATAAATACTCCCAGTCACTGGATTTTCCTTTATTATTATTATTATTATTATTATTATTATTATTATTATTATTAATTGTTTAGCTTTTATTTTAATGTAAAGACTAAACTTGATGGGCTATTTATTTATTTATTTGTTTGTTTGTTTACTCTACCTTTCTTTTTGTCTCTTTTCTTTGCCCTTATCATTATTTACTATATTGGTGTCTATGTGTGTGTGTGTGTGTGTGTGTGTGTGTGTGTGTGTGTGTGTGTGTGTTAGCAGGTTGAGTATCACTCAACTATTGGTGATATTAAAGGACTTTTTCACAGAGTGTGTAAGTCACTCTTAATATTTTTTTGTCTCATTCACGTACTACCCTGATTAAATTCAATATGGATTTGACCTTGTACAGTATAACACATAATCTCAGCATAATACATAGTCCCTTTAATGCATGGCTCCCAATTCGCGAAACACATTCCAGAGGGGGTCCTGGACAGCCAGACGAGATGTCCCCCAGCTGATCGGGGTTCTTTGGAGCGCCACCCACTGCGATGCCTTGCAGAATCTGCAAAATGCTAATAATTTAAAAAATAAATAAATAAATAAATACATGAAAAAAACCAATAAAATAATAATAATAATAATAATAATAATAATAATAATAATAAGAGGGATTATAAAGAATAGCATTTTTTATTTTTTTTTATTTAGTACTGCCCTGAATAACAATAATAACTGAATTTACACAAATGAATCAGTTAAAAAATTGACATACGCTCGATTTTTAATACTGTGTGTCGTTACCTGGATGATCAATGACTGTGTTTATGTTGTGTGATGGTTGTTCACGAGTCCCTTGTTTGTCCTGAGCAGTTAAACTGCCCACTGTTCTTCAGAAAAATCCTCCAGGTCCTGCACATTGTGTACCTTTCCAGCATCTTCTGCATATTTGAGCCCTTTCCAACAGCGGGCTATATGATGTTGAGATCCATCTTTTCACACTGAGGATGACTGAGGGACTCGTACACAACTACAGTGGGGGAAAAAAGTATTTGATCCCCTGCTGATTTTGTACATTTGCCCACTGACAA
Organism: Cranoglanis bouderius; assembly: GCA_023630585.1. Taxonomy (NCBI): domain Eukaryota; kingdom Metazoa; phylum Chordata; class Actinopteri; order Siluriformes; family Cranoglanididae; genus Cranoglanis; species Cranoglanis bouderius. Next base: position 2,477,130 of record CM042564.1, on the reverse strand, counting down.
AGAAATGATCAGTCTATAATTTTAATGGTAGGTGTATTTTAACAGTGAGAGACAGAATAACAACAAAAAAACGCATTTCAAAAAAAGTTATAAATTGATTTGCATTTTAATGAGGGAAATAAGTATTTGACCCCTTCGACTTAGTACTTGGTGGCAAAACTCTTGTTGGCAATCACAGAGGTCAGACGTTTCTTGTAGTTGGCCACCAGGTTTGCACACATCTCAGGAGGGATTTTGTCCCACTTCTCTTTGCAGATCCTCTCCAAGTCATTAAGGTCATTTTCAATGCCCTGGCTGAGGGAAGGAGGTTCTCACCCAAGATTTGACGGTACATGGCCCCGTCCATCGTCCCTTTGATGCGGTGCAGTTGTCCTGTCCCCTTAGCAGAAAAACACCCCCAAAGCATAATGTTCCCACCTCCATGTTTGATGGTGGGGATGGTGTTCTTGGGGTCATAGGCAGCATTCCTCCTCCTCCAAACACGGCGAGTTGAGTTGATGCCAAAGAGATCTGACCACACCTGACCACAACACTTTCACCCAGTTCTCCTCTGAATCATTCAGGCAAACTTCAGACGAGCCTGTACATGTGCTTTCTTGAGCAGGGGGACCTTGCGGGCGCTGCAGGATTTCAGTCCTTCACGGCGTAGTGTGTTACCAATTGTTTTCTTGGTGACTATGGTCCCAGCTGCCTTGAGATCATTAACAAGATCCTCCCGTGTAGTTCTGGGCTGATTCCTCACCGTTCTCATGATCATTGAAACTCCACGAGGTGAGATCTTGCATGGAGCCCCAGACCGAGGGAGACTGACAGTTTCTTCCATTTGCGAATAATCGCACCAACTGTTGTCACCTTCTCACCAAGCTGCTTGGCGATGGTCTTGTAGCCCATTCCAGCCTTGTGTAGTTCTACAATCTTGTCCCTGACATCCCTGGACAGCTCTTTGGTCTTGGCCATGGTGGAGAGTTTGGAATCTGATTGATTGCTTGCTTCTGTGGACAGGTGTCTTTTATACAGGTAACAAACTGAGATTAGGAGCACTCCCTTTAAGAGAGTTCTCCTAATCTCAGCTCATTACCTGTGTAAAAGACACCTGGGAGACAGAAATCTTGCTGATTGATAGGGGATCAAATACTTATTTCACTCATTAAAATGCAAATCAATTTAGAACTTTTCTGAAATGTGTTTTTCTGGATTTTTTTTCTTGTTATTCTGTCTCTCACTGTTAAAATACACCTACCATTAAAATTATAGACTGATCATTTCTTTGTCAGTGGGCAAACATACAAAATCAGCAGGGGATCAAATACTTTTTCCCCCCGCACTGTATTACAAAAAGTGCAAACATTCACTGATGCATAATAATAATGCATAATCACAGTATAATATACTGTATATCTCTGTTCACAATGTTCCTGTACACAAGCTGTACATCTATTGTATGACTATAGTAAATAAATGTGGTATGTTTTTCCTTCCTTTATTCCAGATCCGCAGTGGTATCCATCAAGACAAGCACTCAAACTCCATCCCAGTGAGAAACACACTCTCCAAACCTTAATCCAAACCTTCTGATAGAATAATTAAATAGTATAATTACATTTGTGCTTGGAATAGACAACAATTGATTAGTCTGATGATGTTATAATTTGATATTAGAAGAACGTTAGTGTTGTGTAGTGTGTTTGACAGGGTGTGGGGGATTATAAGAGAGTTTGTCACGTTAGTATATGGGTTATCATCTTCTAACAAGACTTCTAAAAAAAGACTTTTAGGTCATCTCCGGAGCAGGTGTAATAAAGGTCATCGCTGAGACTCGTACAGAACGAGCTCGTATAAATGACTTGCCTTGTTCCAGTCGAGCTCTTTCATTCCGCTGAGGGATTTTTTTTTTTTTTTTTACAAGCGTTTCACTTTAAAGTGCTCTCGTTTTACATTAACTCAGATCCTGCCTCGGCAGTGAGTCATATAAAAACCACTGCATTTACATAATAACACGTCTCACAGAGATTCAAATAAACTCAGCTCCTGTCAGGTCCAGTGAGATGAAACAGTGCAAGTAACAACTCATTCACAGGACCTTCGATATGGTGACGTTTACTGAGAACAGGAACCGACTTGTTTCGCAGACGTTCCACAACATTAAATGTAACTATAAGAGATAAAAAGTACACATTTCATATTTGTATGTGAATATTCCATAAGGGAGACATAACAGCATTTAAAACCTAGATTTCAGAAATATTTTCATTTAGATCATTATTCTCTGAATTCTTTCTTTTCTCTTCTTTGTGTCACTCATTTTTTTTCTCTGTGCTTTTCTTTTGCTCATTTTTCTTTCTTTGTCTCTCAATTTTCTTCCTTTCTTTTTCTACTTTTTTCTTTTCTTTCTCTCACTTATTTTCTTTCTTTCCTTAGTACTGTACTCCTGATCTCTGCCTTTTTTTCACTCTTCTTTTCATTTTGTCTCTCCGTGCACACTTTCCCTTTCTTTCTTTCTTTTTTCTTCTTTGTATCACTATTTTTTTTCTCTGCGTTTCTTTCTTTGTCTCACTCTACATTTTCTTTCTTTCTTTCTTTCTTTCTTTCTTTCTCTGTCTATCTTTTTCTTCCTTCCTTTATTTTTTTTTTTTCATTTTTTCTCTTTGCCTTTTTTATTTTGTCTCTTTGCCTTGTCTCTGTCTTTTTTTTTGAACCTGATTTTCTTTGTCTCTCTGTGCACCCTTTCTTTTTTTTTCTTTCTTTCTTTCTTTCTTTTTCTCTTCTTTGTCTCACAAATTTTTCTCTCTGCTTTTCTTTCATTCATTTTTTTGTCTCTCTCTCCGTTTTCTTTCTTTCTTTCTTTCTATCTATCTATCTATCTTTTTCTACTTTTAAATTGTTCCCTTTTCTTTTTCTTTTCTTTCTCTAGGGTTAGGGTGGAGCTAGGTTTAGGGTTGGATTAGGGTTAGGGTTGGATTAGAGTTAGGGTGGAGCTAAAGTTAGGGTTGGACTAGGGTTGGGGTGGAGCTAGGGTTAGGGTTAGACTAGGGTTAGAATTGGATTAGGATGCATGTTTGATTAGGGTTTGGGCTTGACTATGGTTAGGGTTGGACTAGGGCTAGAGTGGACCTAGGGTTAGGGTTGCATTAGGGTAAATGTTGGATTAGAGCTAGGGTTGGACAAGGGTTAGTGTTGAGCAAGGGTTAGGGTTGGATAAGGATTAGGGTTGGACTCGGCTTTTTCTACTTTTAAATTGTTCCCTTTTCTTTTTCTTTTCTTTCTCTCAGACATTTTTTTCTCTTTGCCTCTTTTATTTGATCTCTTTCTCCATTTTCTTTCTTTCTTTCCTTAGTACTCTTTATCTCTGCCTTTTGTTTTCGCTCTACATTTCATTGTGTCTCTCTGTGCACTCTCTTCCTTTCTTTTTCACTTATTTTCCTCACACATTTTTTCTCTCTGCTTTTCTTTTGTGTTTCTTTCTTTGTCTCGCTCTTCATTTTCTTTCTTTCTATCTTTATCTATATATCTATTTATCTATCTGTGTTGTCTCTCTGTGCACACTTTCTCTTTCTTTCTTTCTTTCTTTCTTTTTTCCTTTTTCCATTCCTCTCTCCTTCTTTCTTTACTTTTCTTGCTTTCTTGCTGTCTAATCTATCAGGCAGAGATGTGTTTTCTCCTTTTTCCCTCATCAGTAACTCATACTTTGTAAATAAGCTCACAGCCTGCCCTGCCTCCTCCTTCTCCTGCTCAGCCAGTGTTGTATGGACTGAATTTGCATACTGGAACATGATTGGCTCATATATTTTATGACTCAATAACAGTTCAGTCTGTTCATTGTAAGTGATGTCGGTGGATATATGCTTTCAGAATCAGGCGAGCTCAGAGACGATGAGCTTTTACAGAATTTACCGGTTGGTGTGACGGCCACGCTGTATTTCCAAGACCTCGGCCCTCGTTTTGGCTGGACCATGGTACGACATGCAGCATGGATTAAACCTGTTTACTTCCTGGTTTGACTCGGCTCAGCTCCGCCTTTTATTTGTTCTTATTAAGTGTTTGTTTCTGTTGTAATCATAAACCTCGTGTGTAATCATGTATGATGGGTAAAGTGTGTGCAGTGGGATGAGATTGTACACTGTTCATGCGCAGGTGTTTCTGTCGGAGTATGTAGGACCGCTCCTGATTTACCTGCTCTTCTATTTCCAACTTCCCTACATATACACTCATCCACACACCCTCACTCCACCCGGCCCCCACCCTGCGGTCAGGTACGCTGTCAGACACATCATCAGCTAATACTGACTAGCATTTTTAATAATAGTGCCCCATGATCATTTGTTTCACCTCCTTTATTTCTCTCTTTCACCCTCTGACTATCTCTTTCTCTCTCTCTCTTTCTCTATCAGTCTGGCGTGTGTGTGTCATTCTCTCCATTACATTAAGAGACTGATGGAGACAGTATTTGTGCATCATTTCACCCATGGCACTTTGCCTGTAGGGGTCATCATAAGAGTGAGTACCAAAACACACACACACACACACACACACACACACACACACACACTTCTGTGTGTGTATTTTGGTTTAGCTGAATTGTCCTTCTATAATTGGCTCCATACTTCATGCTTCTATTCCAAACACCAGTACAATCTGTAACACTACACAATGCCAAAGGTTTCCAGGGGGTGAATACTTATGCACACCACTGTTTTATGCCAGTTTTATTCGTCTTTCTTTCTTTCTTTCTTCCCCATACTAGCCCCCTCTCTACTCCATTTCCAGCTCCCCCCCCCACCTTTCAGTAGTTTATCCTAATAAAATGTATTCGTTGTGACTGAATGGTGTGTGTGTGTGTGTGTGTGTGTGTGTGTGTGTGTGCATTATTTTACAGAACTGTGTATATTACTGGGGTTTTGCTGCGTGGTTGGCATATTACATTAATCACCCACTTTACACTCCACCATGTGAGTCATTACACAGCACCGACAATTTGCTTTCTCACACGTTAAAAACTTTCTCGTTATTTTAATATCATGTATTATATTTATTCATTTCCAGCATATGGACAACGGCAGATTTGCTGTGCACTCGTCATGTTCATGGTGTGTAAGTGTGTAACAGAAATATCCGTTACACGGTTAATATACAGTCAAACTGAAATGCACTGATGTTTTACTTTAATTTCAGCTTTGTGAGCTGGGAAATTTCTCTATCCACTGGTCACTCAACACCTCAGGAGGAGACGGTGAGTGTCTGAGACAGGACATTAACTCTGTCCTTCTTTCTTTCTTTTATTCTTTACTCATTACTAAGGTGAACTCCATAAATGAGGAAGTAGTGTTTGAGATATCTTCAGTGTTTTTATTCCGTCACACTGATTTCAGTGTGTGTTCTGATGTGTTCGGTTAGCAGGAGCTAAATATCGAAGTTTTCCTCATCCCTCTAAAAACCCCTTCACTTGGCTTTTCGTCTTTGTTTCCTGTCCCAACTATACATATGAGGTCAGAAAATCATTCTGAGGTATAAAGGTTTGGTACATGCTGTGAACCTCATTTAATTGTAATAATTTACTGACTTCCTGTCTGATCTACAGGTTGGAGTGTGGGTGAGTTTCTCCATCATGACTCAGTGTGTTCCAGGTGAGATTTCAGTAGTTTGTATTAACACCAGAGAGCAAATAAACACCAGACTAATGCTAGCACAGTCATCAGTGTAGTGCCTAAAGTTAGGATATATTAGGGTTAGATTTTACTTAGTGATATGTCTAGGCTCTGGGATAGGGTTCCACTATGTTTATAGCTTGGATAGGTTTATGGTTTTGTTCGGTTTAGGATTGGACAAGGGTTAGGGTTGGGCTATGGTTAGGGTAGGATTAAGGTTAAAATTGGGCTAGATTTAAGGTTGGACAAAGGTTCTGGTTGTTCTATGGTTAAGGCTGGATTAAGTTTAGGGATGGACAACTGTTAAGCTCAAGTTAGGGTTAGGGGTGGGCTTAGTTGGGGTTGGTCCAGGGTTTGGTGGCATTATTATTTTAGCATCTTGGGTTTTTAGGATTATAGATGGGCTAGGGTTAGGGGTTAGGCAAGGGTTATGTTAGACCAGGGTTAAGTTATGCTTAGGGATAGGATTGGTTTAAGGTTAATGTTTGATTAGGCTTAGAGATAGGGTTAGAGTGAGATTATAGTTAGGATTGGATTAGGGTTAGAGTTGGACTAGGTTTAGAGTTCGACTAGGGCTAGGTTTAGGGTTGGACTAGGGTTATGTCTGGACTAGGGATTGGCAAGGGTTTGCACTGGACTAAGTTTAGTTTGTGCTAGGTTTAAGGTTTGACTAGAGCTAGGTTTAGTGATAGACTAGGACTAGGGTTGGACTAGGGCTAGTGTTGGACTAGAGCTGGTTTTAGTGTTGGATCAGGGTTAGGGATGAGCTAGGTATAGGTTTGGACTTGGATTAGGTGTAGGGTTAGACTAGGGTAAGGGTGGACTGGGGCTAGAGTTGATCTAGGATATAGTGGGGTTAGGGTTGGATTAGGTTTAAGTTTTGGATTAGGGCTAGGGTTGGACTAGGGTTAGGATTGGATTAGGATGCATGTTGGATTAGGGTTTGTGCTTCACTAGGGTTAGGGTAGGACTAGGGCTAGAGTGGAGCTAGAGTTAGGGTAAATGTTGGATTATGATTGGACTAGGGTTAGGGTGGAGCAAGGGTTAGGGTTGGATAAGGGTTAAGGTTGGACTCGGGTTAGGATGGAGCTAGGGTTAGGGTTGGATTAGGGTTAGGGTTGGACTTGGGTTAGGGTGGAGCTAGGGTTAGGGTTGGACTCGGGTTAGGATGGGTTGGGTTAGGGTAAATGTTGGATTAGATCTAGGGTTAGACTAGGGTTAGGGTGGAGCAAGGGTTAGGCTTGGGCTAGGGAAAGGGTGGAGCAAGGGTTAGGGTTGGACTAGGGTTGGGGTGGAGCTAGGGTTGGGGTGGAGCTAGGGTTAGGGTTGGACTAGGGTTAGGATTGGATTAGGATGCATGTTGGATTAGGGTTTGGGCTTGACTACAGTTAGGGTTGGACTAGGGCTAGAGTGGAGTTAGGGTTGCATTAGGGTAAATGTTGGATTAGAGCTAGGGTTGGACTAGGGTTAGGGTGGAGCAAGGGTTAGGGTTGGATAAGGATTAGGGTTGGACTCGGGTTAGGGTGGAGCTAGGGTTAGGGTTAGATTATGGTTAGGGTTGGACTCGGGTTAGGATGGAGCTAGGGTTAGGGTTGGACTAGGGTTAGAGTTGGACTAGGGTTAGGATGGAGTTAGGGTTGGACTAGGGTTAGGATAGTGTTAGGGATAGGGTTGGATTAGGGTTAGGGTGGAGCAAGGGTTAGGGTTGGACTAGGGTCAGGGTTAGGTAAATAGTCCCCTGCTAGTGAAATGTAGATGTGTAGAAGTTTGGAGGTCATTGTTCATATAAACAACTAGACTTGTCTACAGATTATCTAGTCTTGGGAGCAGTGAGGATGATGCTCCATAACACACAGAGGAGTGGAATCTGATTTAAGTAAAATGCTGCATGATCCTTTAACACACATTTGTTCATAGGATTTGTTTGAGTTGTTTTTCTGTAACTTATTTTTGTGTAGCTATGTGTATGTTGTGTTGTTGCTCTGGTCTCGGTCAGTCGCTGTCTTCACGCTGATCGGATTTGTTCAGATGACGATATGGGCGAAGTGGAAGCACAAAACCTACACCAGGGAATTTAAGGACTACCCTGCTCTCCGCATGTCCATCCTCCCATTCATCCTCTGACAGTAAAACACACGAATCTTCTGGATGCACCTTCTCTCAGTCCTCCTATTAAACACCATCCAACTCATCAGTTATATTTAATCTCCTTTTTCAGAGTTCATGCTCTGAGTTTAAAGATGGAGCAACTCCAACAATCTTTATTTTATTGTTTCTTGATGGTGGTGATAGATTTTAAATGTATGAATTTGTCTTTAATGAGCAAGCCAGAGGTGACGGTGGTGAGGAAAAACTCCCTGAGATGATAAGAGGAAGAAACCTTGAGAGAAACCAGACTCAAAAAGGAACCCATCCTCATCTGGGTGACACCGGATAGTGAGATTATAAATAAATAAAACCCTTCTATAAATGTGCTAATACTACATGGTCAAATAGTGCAGTTGTGTAACCAGGAAAATTCATTACAGTTTTTCCATGAAGTCTGTTTTGTTGAACTTCTCCACTGTTTACTGATGGAGACTTGAGTGCAAAACTGTTTGTGATGATTGTAGTCCTAAAGCTATCATAGCATAACTGTTCATATGAATTGAGGTCCAAAGCCATCTTTATGGTTTTTAAGTGGTAACATCCTCAGTAATCTCAAGTTAGCTATAGAATGTATATAAAACCAGACCTCTGACTATAATCCTCTCACTAACTATGTAATTCTGGAGGGAAATGCTTGTGTATAAAATATACCCTCACCATGCATCACTGTCGAGTCAGAATGAAACGAACACAAAATAAACATGAAACAACATTAGCTCATGCCCACTAATGGAACACGCAAGTATATACAGTTGGTAATACTAAATTAAATGCATTAAATGACATTGCTTTGTAGCCTCTCAGTGCCATTTATTAAAAATCTACATGCCTCTAGAGCTCTGGAATAAATCACACATACACACACACACACACACACACACACAGAGAGAGAGAGAGAGAGAGAGAGAGAGATCACTAATTAGCCCCTAAAGACTGGTCTTAATGACAGCTGAATTCAGATGTTATAGATTTCCTTATAGTGAGGACGAGTGTCGCCTCCAGCAGAAGCCTGAAGCTAAATATCTTGTCTAACACACCCTGAGGACATGGTCTGGAGTTATACCAGCTGCTATACATGGGGAGAGAGAGAGAGAGAGAGAGAGAGAGAGAGAGAGAGAGACAATAATATTGCTGTGTGGAAAAAGCACCATGACCTCACACAGCCACATCGCTGTCGCCTAATCTAATAAAATTATTTCTTAGTTTTGTTATTAAGAAGTGGAACACCTGTAAGCATTTATAAATATATTTTCTAATTTATATACAATAACAAGATTTCCTTTTAAATTTGTTAGTGTGCTTAAATGAAACATTAACTGCTTTATTTAAAAAATAATAAAGCACAAGAAATTATGGTTTATTTTTGCAACTGTATTTCTTTTTTCTTCCTTTTCTTTCCCTTTTTTGTCTCACTTGATCAAAAGTAATGTTATATATTCATATATCAAATAAATAAATAAATAAGTCAGCCACCTTATACTGATTCATAAACGCTGATCTCAAATGTCAAAATTGAGAAAATATAAAGTGTTTTACTTTGTTCTACATCAGTCAATCGATATCAGCACTACAGATTTCATCCTATTCCCCCTTTTTTATGATTTATTATCCAAACTAACATCTACCAATCAGCTGATCTCATTTGTGCATTTCCTTTGAAGAAAAGAGCTTAAAATGGTATAACATGACTTGTAGCTAACAGCCAGAACCCAGCATAAAGTCATTTGCATAACGGATCCTAAAACAGTAGTTCAACCATAAATAATGTATTGGCACCCCCTTGGTTAAAGATGGGTAAAAAAATAAATAAATCAATAAATAAATAAACTTAATATCACACTGAAAATGTGAGAGAATAAGGTCAGGGGATAATTTAGGTCAGGGAAATGCAACGGTCATAACAGCTATATTTTGTGGTCATGGAAATCATTTTCACCCTAGGGTGCCAATAATTCTGGATCTGACTTTAGCTTAGCTATTAATGAAAGCCTGTAGCTTAATAGAATTTGCATATTCAATTTAGATAATGTTTTTTTAAAGTAAGAGCTCAAGCATGATCAGAAGCGAGAATCCACCAAGTGGCAAAAAAAAACCCACTGATGTAAGTAATTTGCATAACTAATTTGCATAATGGACCTTAAAAGAAATCAGCCATGAATGAAAAGCAGTATCCACCAATTAAGAAAAAATCATTTGCAAAATGGCACCACTTTAATTTAGGTGTGGTAATAAACTATTTATAAGCAAGCACTATGCAGTTTACTAATTAAAGACTCATGAATAATTAATGGTTGATTAATCCATTCATTATTGGTGTAAGTTATTGTTTAATTAGTAAAGTATGCCATATTTCCTTATTCATAGCTGAATGCTGAACCTGAGCTGCATTAAGGATTTAAAAGTAATAATTAGACCATGAATTGAAGTTAGTATTCACCAGCAATGGTCATTTACATAAATAATTTGCATAATTATGCACAAATTAGCCAGTAATTGGCATAAAGATTCATTTTCCTTATGGATCATAAAGTGAAGTGAATAATAGCTAGCATTCTCCAATTTCCACTAATTATACAAAAGTCATTTGCATAATTAATTTGCATAATGGGCATTCCAGCTTTGAAGCATAAATGGAACCGATCTACCAATCAGCATGATGTCATTTGCATAATGGAATTTAGTTACTGCTCATCTATGAATGAAAGCTGGCATTTACCAATCAGCTTATTAAATTCTGCATAATATGTATTGAATATAATCCTTTTAGGTTTTAAGCGCTTGTGTTCTTGGTATTAAAGCCACCCACACATAGGCATATTACCACTTATATAGTACAGTGCTGTCCATAAGTATTGGCACCCTTTGTAAACATGAGCAAAAATGATGTACAAAATAAACATCACACAATAATTTAAAGTGCCCACAAAAAGGTCAATTTATTTGTTCTCCCCCCCCCAAAAAAAATCATCCTAACTACTCCTCTAAATAATATCTTCTTTCAAGAATATATATGATTTAAAAATGTATATTATTTTGTATATTTATTATATTGTTTTCATTTTGCTCCCAGTCTCCATGAACTCTGTTTGACCAGGTTTTGTTTTTCTGAGGTATAAATATGAGGCTGCACACATGTAAAATCACTTTGTCGTCCATTACCATGGGAAAAACCTTTTTTTTGTGTGTGTGTGTTTTTGGGGTCGTTGTCTTGTTCCGACGTCCATCTTCTCCACAGATTCAGTTTCTTGGCCGATGAGATTACATTCTCCGCTAATATATTCTGGCACATCGCTCTATTCATGTTCCCTTCGATGGTGTATAATGCCCCAGTACCGTTTGCAGAGAAGCAGCTCCATGTCATCATGACGCTCCCTGTGGGTATGACGGTGTTCTTGGGATCATACACACAACCCTTCTTTCTCCAAACACGATGAGCTGAATTATTGCCAAAATATTTTGGTTTTGTCTGACTATAGTATGTTTTTAAGAGTTCCGATTTGTTCTAAACGCTTTGAGGCGTGCATCTCTGTGAGGAGTTTTGCGTGAGGTCTGGGAGCAGAGATGATTGTGGTGCAGTTCATTGCGTAATGCTTTCGGGTGAAACTCTTGTTCCTGCTGCTTTCAGGTCATCCTGCAACTCTTTTACATTTACATTCATGCCATTTGTCAGACACCCTTATCGAGAGTGACTTACAGAAATGAAACGACATTACATTTTACATTTATCTCATATATATATATATATATATATATATATAAAACTGAGCAGTTGACAGTTAAAGGCCATGCAGTGGCAGCTGGGCAAAGTCCAGGGCTTTAACAACTGAGCTCTCTCTCAGAAACCTCACTTTTTAGTTTGACTAAGAGCACGGAGATGATTGGTTTTATTATTTTATTACATGTCCACCTGCGTATCGTCGAACCAACTGTACTGACAGGGACGTTTAAGGTCTTTTATATGCCTCTGTAGCTTTTCCCATTTCCATGCAGTTTTGCTTTTTAAACATATCTTTGTTTATGATTATGAATACATCGGGGTTTTTCTTTTTGTAGTACGAAGTCAAAAATGTCAATTTGAAGTGGAAGGAGATTAAATAACAAAAGCAAAAATACTTCTTACTGTAATGATTTACGACTTTCTATGATCTAGATTAGACTTGTATTCGATACCGAAACATCAGGAGTGGGAACAGGAAGTTTAGTAAACGGTGTGATATCAGAGGAAAGGAATTCGGCTCACTGAAGCGGCACAAACATCACCAGCACACATTAACTATCAGAATAGACCAGCCACGGGGTACACAAGGCCACCAACTTCCCAGAGGCCCTATGAGGGCACAATGACTATGTGTTTACCAAAATATACCTGAACAGTACAATTTTTTTCTGACAGTGCAGCAAATGTTCAAGACTCAGCTACATATCGAACTATATCCAAAAGACTTTTAAGAGCAGCAATGTCTATACAGAGCAAAGAAAGAGCCTGAGAAGGCGAAAGCAGAGCAGCACGAAGCATCTCTCAAAGCAGGAAATATCCCCATTACAAAAGGACACAAAAGCAGTAATCACTGCAGCGCAAGAGACAAACACACATATCATATGCTGCCAATAATATACAGTAACTTCTCTATTTTATGAAAACCTAATTCAGCAAAAAGACGTGGAAATGATTTTTTTTAAGATGAATTTTTACAACGACAGCAGTAAGAACACTCCGTCGGTTTAAAGATGTCTAAAACATGGCTAGATATATGGAATTGTGCTTTCCTCCAGATTTGCAGACCACAGTGAACCAGAAACAATTCTGCGGCTGTCAGAATGTCGTCATCGTCGTCATCGTCGTCGTCGTCGTCAAAACAGAGAGGAGCACTTACACACACTGTACAGAAACTGAGAAAAAATCCACTAACAGAACAGAGGTGAGTGAATGAATCAGTAGATTATTCTCTCCGTCGATGTTAGCGTGAACACAGACCGGTGGAGTGAAGAGACGACGATGAGCCTCGTGTTTGAACACCGCCAGTGACTTTAACCCCAGATGATGAGACAGAGACTGATGTAGATGATACTGGAAATCAAATTTCTTTACAGTTTGTCAGTAATGTTGTTTTTCCATCAGTAGACGAGGTTATAAATGTAAAGGTGTGGCATCTTTCAGTGGAATGAAATCTGTACATATGATTTTCTCCTTTTCAAGCAGAATTTAAAATGCTTGAACTAATTGAGCTTCTGGTTAAGAAATAAGCAACACATTTCAGTTCAGCTGGCCATAGCAGGAGGTTTCCTAGGAAAAATACAAAGTACTAGTATAAAAACAACAAATCTAATACCCTCTGGGATTTGCAGTATGTATTTTTAAGAAAGAAAAAAAAGGCTACCACTAGAGGTCAGTGTGGTACAGCAACACACTTTTGGTTCTACAGCACACGGCATGTGTGTTTATTTGTCCATGACTCATGCCTTCTTCATATCAGGTCTAAAAAGGTCATTTAAATAATTAATTTATTATTATTATTATTATTATTATTATTATTATTATTATTATTATTATTATAAAAATATTATATTTATATTTTTTTTATATAATAATAATAATTAGTAGTAGTAGTAGTAGTAGTAGTAGTATAATAGTGAATTATTATTTAATGAATATAATATATTTGTTATTTTTTGTAATATGTTTTGGATTATTGTCTCACTGCAGAGCGTGACCATATTTAAATTTTAACATTTTGCTTTTTTTTTTTTTTTTTTTTTTTTTTTTTTTTTTTGGTGTTAATAAATTGTATGTTCTTGTAAATAAATTGTTCTTTTCTACTCATAAACCATGGGAGATGCAAACTTTTGCTCTCACCTGTATTGTAATTAAACTACACGTTGGAATGTGTTAATGGCGCGCTTAAAGCTAAGTGTTATACATACTGGTGACCACTAGAGGTCAGTGCGCTACAACAATGTATTGTATACAGTATCTCCAAACCAGAGCCGAAAATAAACACCACATGGAGCAGTGTGTTACAGCAGTGTGTGTGTTAGTTACTGAGAGACAGTGCGTTACAGCAGTGTGTTACAGCAGTGTGTGTGTTAGTTACTAAGAGACAGTGCGTTACAGCAGTGTGTTACAGCAGTGTGTGTGTTAGTTACTGAGAGACAGTGTGTTACAGCAGTGTGTGTGTTAGTTACTGAGAGACAGTGTGTTACAGCAGTGTGTGTGTTAGTTACTGAGAGACAGTGTGTTACAGCAGTGTGTTACAGCAGTGTGTGTGTTAGTTACTAAGAGACAGTGCGTTACAGCAGTGTGTTACAGCAGTGTGTGTGTTAGTTACTGAGAGACAGTGTGTTACAGCAGTGTGTTACAGCAGTGTGTGTGTTAGTTACTGAGAGACAGTGTGTTACAGCAGTGTGTTACAGCAGTGTGTGTGTTAGTTACTGAGAGACAGTGTGTTACAGCAGTGTGTTACAGCAGTGTGTGTGTTAGTTACTGAGAGACAGTGTGTTACAGCAGTGTGTGTGTTAGTTACTGAGAGACAGTGTGTTACAGCAGTGTGTGTGTTAGTTACTGAGAGACAGTGTGTTACAGCAGTGTGTTACAGCAGTGTGTGTGTTAGTTACTGAGAGACAGTGTGTTACAGCAGTGTGTGTGTTAGTTACTGAGAGACAGTGTGTTACGAGCTGCAGCTACAGTGATACAATAACATCAAAATGAGACATAAAATGGACCAAGTGTTCAAATGTTTTGGAGTCACGTTCTCAGTAATATTAATTGGTGAGGTTTTATTAGTAGAAAACTTTCTAACCATGGAGTTGAATCAGTATTACTGCCAAAGACTAAAAACAATAAAGTGCAGAATAGCAGTTAAATAACAGAAATGATCATTATATTGTACTAATCATATTTAATGTGTATTTATGGCTCAACTGGCTAATTTTAGATGTTAAGTGATGTTTTACATGAAGATAAACAAATAATAAAAAAAAACAAAAACTTTTCAACAATAAGTGCCTAAATAGAACGATCAAGATCTCAGACTTTTCCCTTTAACTCTATAATAATATTTTTTAAAGTCTCAAATATAAATTTCTTAATTTGTAAATTACAGCAATTAATCAATTAATTAATTGGTGTAATGTAATTCATGAAAATATGGCGTAAAAAATAACACAATCCTAATTATATTCATATTTATTTAATTGTTTAATTTAATTTTGTGTATTTTAGAGGCCTATTGGGTCAGTGTGTGTATGTGTGTGTATGTGTGTGTGTGTGTGTGTGTGTGTGTGTGTGATTACAAACCAGGAGATTGACATGTGACAGGCCAGGTGATAATCCTTGTAGCAGAGCATTCTGGGAAATGGAGTTGAGGTAACAGTTGGCGAGCTGATGGGGAAATTTCATCACAATCATGTTAATGTTATTGTCATAAACCATAACAACGATTTCAAATTCAGTTAAATCCATTATGTACTAAGAGTTTTCAATATTGAAGTATTTCAAATGAGCCAAACCTAAAGTTTAACTCAATATGCTAATACAGGAGGCTCACATATACGATTCGGATATGATTTAAGTCATTTGTAGGAAGCTGTACAGGAAAAACAGCTGGGGGGAGAAAGGTTAGACGTCTGCTGTGAAAAATGTTGAACAACATTAAGAATAAATTCATAAAAATTGTATATCAAATATCAAGCTGCATTAAATAACTGCAGTGTATTATTTTTCAGCACATAAACATTCTAATTATCTAGACACAAGAATAAAAAAATATATAAACTGTTTAGATATAAACCATATATATAAACTATATAAACCATAGTTTGTTAGGCTTCCTAAAATGTATGTATTTAATCACACACATACACACACACACACAGTAAATCACACTACAGGTGCTAGATGAATCTATTAGCATTGGCTATTTAACTTATATATATATATATATTATAAATAATAGTAATTGCATTCTAGCACACTTCAAATTTCATATTAGGTCTTTAAATAAATTATTCATGAAATGTCTATGAATTGTTATTGGTAATTAAATATTTATTAAAATAATTAATTACTAATTAATTAATATAGTATTATTCTGTTAACTTTTGCATTGTGTTTGGATTATTGTCTTGTGACAGTATGTAGATGTACAGTATGTAACTATTAATGTTGTTTTTTAAAAAATATATATAAATAATAATAATAATAATAATACACATTTCCTTTTAAATAAATTGTTAACTATTTTGTTTAAAAAAGTAATAATCAAAGGGGGGTACAAACTTTTGCTCTCACTTTTTACATTAATATAACTATACCTTGGGCTCTTATTTATTTTCTATTTCTGTCTTTGGTTTTTGTACTGAGTACTAGCATAAAATTTTGCTCTTCAAGAGTTTTATATCAAATAAAATACAAAAAAAATAATAATAATAAATGTATGTGGCTTGTATTACACCAGAGATATAAGAGTTGTTATGTTTGTTTACTGAAATCAGTATCACTTCACCCCGGATATTGGGAATTATCTCTGAGAGTCCTGATAGACGACTTTTTCTTGGCCGTGTTCCAGAAATCTGCTTTGTTTGTTTCAGCGTCTCAGCGTTCAGCCGAAGTTCCTCACAAAGCCAGTGCCAAAGTTCACATTCCATCCTCCTCCATCTGACAGCTCAATGCTGCGCTCTAATTACAGCCCGACCGTGCCGGATTGAGCCGTGCCACCCGGGAGGATAACGTCCTGATAATGATATCCACAACACGTTCCTGCATGCACATCCTAACATCTCTTACACACACTCTGATTATTAATCACTTACCCATCTAACAGCGATAACAGAACTAAATACACCAATGTTCTAAGGAATAAAACACTTTGTGTTGTGCTGTGGTAGTAAAATAATCAATGGCTGTAGTGTTTTATCCCTCTTATACCACAGCAATTTACCATTTATGAATTTTTATTAATTAAAGAATTAAATGTTGTACTTTTTGTTTATTGTTACATTTAATGTTGTGAACACTTGGAAAACAACTTATCGCTTACATTACAGCAGCTGTAAACAGTCATTCCCTCACCAGTCTCTCTTTTTTCTCTCTCTTGAAAAAACTGCAGCTTGTAACGTTTGTGAGAAACAGCAAAATAAACGTCTCCCTACAGAAAACCTCACCAAATCAAGGTCTACCATACAAGATCCTGTATAACTGCTGTATAATGGCCTGGGGGTAATGAAACACAATGTTGCTAAAGCAGTAAACAGAAAAGGAGTGTTAACTGAATTCTTGCATGTGTGTGTGTGTGTGTGTGTGTGTGTGTGTGTGTGTGTGTGTGTGTGTGTGTGTGTGTGTGTGTGTGTGTGTGAGAATGGATAAGAATGGGCTTGTAGATTGTGGAGGATTGAGTTTGTGGTGTTTTGAGTTTGTGGAGGACTGGAATTGTGAAGGATTGGAATTGTGGAGGACTGGGTTTGTGGAGGATCGTGTTGTGGAGGAGTGGATTTGTGGAAGACTGGAATTGTGGAGGACTGGGTTTGTGGAGGATTGTGTTGAGGAGAATTGTGTTGTGGAGTATTGGGTTGTGGAGGATTGTGTTGTGGAGGACTGGGTTTGTGGAGGATTGTGTTGTGGAGGATTGTGTTGTAGAGGACTGGGTTTGTGGAGGATTGTGTTCTGGAGGATTGTGTTGTGGAGGATTGTGTTGAGGAGAATTGTGTTGTGGAGGATTGGGTTTGTGGAGGATTGTGTTGTGGAGGATTGTGTTGAGGAGAATTGTGTTGTGGAGGATTGTGTTGTGGAGGACTGTGTTGTGGAGGATTGTGTTGTGGAGGATTGTGTTGTAGAGGACTGTGTTGTGGAGGATTGTGTTGTGGAGGATTGGGTTTGTGGAGGAATGTGTTGTGGATGACTGTGTTGTGGAGGATTGTGTTGTGGAGGATTGTGTTGTGGAGGATTGTTTTGTGGAGGATTGGGTTGTGGAGGATTGGGTTTGTGGAGGATTGTGTTGTGGAGGATTGTGTTGAGGAGAATTGTGTTGTGAAGTATTGGGTTGTGGAGGACTGTGTTGAGGAGAATTGTTTTGTGGAGGATTGTGTTGTGGAGGATTGTGTTGTGGAGGACTGGGTTTGTGGAGGATTGTGTTGTGGAGGATTGTGTTGTGGAGGATTGTGTTGTGGAGGACTGGGTTTGTGGAGGATTGTGTTGTGGAGGATTGTGTTGTGGAGGACTGGGTTTGTGGAGGATTGTGTTGTGGAGGATTGTGTTATGGAGGATTGTGTTGTGGAGGATTTTGTGTCTCTCTGTGATGGTCTGTGTGGACTGACAGCTGTAACTAATTGGACTAATCAGCCAAGTTTGTCACCCAGAATGTTCTAAGTTGACAGAACAAAACCTGCAAGATCTAAACACTGTACAATTACATGACCATGGTGTTTTTGTCTCCAGTGTGCTTCAGGACCTTTGGTGTGATTAGGGTGGAGGGTGCTGTGCTGTGAGCGGTGTAGCTGAATCAAACTCTGGGTGTTGCTACACACTCAAAGTGAAATTGGGCTTTTCTTTCTGCATACACAATAAATGTGAGGAACACAAAGAGGCTGAGGCTCAGTTTGTTCTTCAGGAGGAGTGAAGTGTGGAAGGGAGCATGAGGAGTGTGGAAAGAAGAACACCCACTGGGAGAGAAAGAACAGAGTGTATGGTCTGGGTCAGCGGGGAATCTGAAATTCCCACACAACTCCGAACTTCCAGAGGAGATTCACTTTCCCAGATACACTCCTGGTGGACTTTGTGTGTGTGTGTGTGTGTGTGTGTGTGTGTGTGTGTGTGTGTGTGTGTGTGTGTCTCAGGATGATACGTCTCTCAGGATTTTTAACTTTCTCTCTCTCACTGTCTGTCTGTCTTTCACACACACACACACAGAGACAGAGCATTACTCATGATAACATCATCTTCAGGTTGTTTTACCTACAGGTTATATCTGAACATGTGATTGGTTCGGGTGAAGTTTATCGCAGAACCAATTCACACACTCGCCGAATATCTGATGGACCATAAACAAGGAGGCGGCAGCTCTAAGGTACGAGTGTGTGTATACTCTCAGCTCAACTGATCTCCCCTGAGAGAAGTCTGTAGTGTGTGAGCGAAAGATGAGAGTGGAGAACCGCGACACCGGAGCTCGCTGAGGTCTGCAGGGAACGCTGATGTGGCCTTCTGCCCAGAGCTACACACTTCTACACTCCAGCAGGAGAGAGAGACAATTTCCCCTCAGGGACAAGGTCACCGATACACCTTCTCCACCAACACACAGCAAGTGCTGATGAGGAAGGTGATGCTGAAGAACCAGCAGTCGGCGCTGTTAAAAAAATACTTTAATGGATACTATAAATGGATAAAAAGTACGATGTGTGAATATTTAATAAATCAAACATTTTAATGGTTGGCAAATTCATGTGTAATATGAAGAATGCTATAGGAAAATGATCAGCTTTAGGGCGGTGACAGAAAGTCTGCTTCATCACATCATACCATCATTGATTATTTTACTATAACAGCACCACACATTCCTTACATAACAAGTACTTTCCTCCTCTGTTCTTCGATAACTTTCTTCATTCCTAGCCCTAATAAATAGATCTCCGAGTGTGTGTTTCCTGCCCCATTTGTTACTGATAAAGATAAAAAAAGAAACAATGGGTATATTTTTGAAAAATTCTCAAGTGGAATCTTTTTTTCCCTCCCTCACCGGGTTCCTTTTTCCACTCGTCCAACAGTTTGGGATGTGACACAAATGGAAGTGGTAGAAATGAGTAAGTGCTCGGAGGCAGTGGCGTCTGAGCGTCCTAAAGCTGGGAGACAGACAGAAGACGGGTCGAGCCAACAGGATGCTACGGTCCCGGCCGTTTGGGCTCCCTGTAATCAGATCAGCGTCTACCAAACGCATCATCATTCCAGCCTCTGTTTCAGACACGGCCTCATCTGACACGCTGAGATTTATAAACAGAGAAACCACACGGAGCATCTAAAGGCCATCGGATGGAATTAGGCTTCCGCAGACGCACGAGTGGTGTCCAGGTCGCCGAGCGTTTGCGTAAAAAAACACGGCAGGCGGAGGAAACGCTGATTTCCTGGCAACTAAAAATACCAAATGTAGCTAAACCCTGGAGGGAGAGTGACTCATACATACCAATCTGAGATTCTGAGATGCAGCAGGTAGCACACAGGCCCAAACATTCATATACATTTACAAATCTGGATGTTTGGTAAAGCTAAAAGACGTTTTAAACACATGCAAAGTTTCCTTCACGACAACCCCTGTGCATGTTTCAGATAAATCATGTACACCACTATCTACTCCACTATACCTCCACTTTATCTGCTTACTGTCTCATACCATATCCTTTTCCATGAGGCGTCCTTTATAGAGTATGAAAAATGTCCACTGAAGTTCATTCAGTCAACCCCGAAGAAATTCACCCCTATGAAACATTTGGAATATTCCGCAGTAGGAAGTTGCTGATCATCTGATCATCTGCATTTCCTGAAGACCACAGGAAGAAGAAAAGTAAGAAAAGTTCTCTCATTTTTGTTTTTTTTCTCCATTTGCAGTGATATTGTGTTATTGAATTTGAAAGTACAACCCAATTACGCAAATTATAGACCAAAAGTAAAATATTGACTTAAAAAAATTGGGCAAATCATTAGAATGTCCTTGCATGGATGCTAGTCAACCATATTTCGTGTGTATGCTAATTCCTCAACTCTGTTACTTTCACCCCTGTTACTCATTTAAGTAGGGTGACTTAAGTAGGGTGACTTAAGTAGGGTGACTTAAGTAGGGTGACTTAAGTAGGGTCCTCTTTCTCCCGGACATGTCCTCTTTTTCGGACCTTAAAAAAGCATCCGCTGGGATTTCTAAATTTGAGAAAATGTCCGGGATTCGGATTTAGTTTCATTATGATGTGCTTATGGTCTAATGCTGCATCATGTGTACACATATTTGCATTGCTTTAACCCCTCTCTGTAAATCCCGCCTTCTCGAACACCGATTGGTCGATTATAAAAGACTTGCAGCAACTGTTTCAAATTCCTGCCTCTCAACCATTAGCCTCCTCTCAGCGAGCACGCGAAGGTGAAACGCTTTTGTGTTCGGCATCAAACTGTTACTTCACAATAGCAGCAAATGACAGCTGTCCTGAGTTAAAACAATGCCCATGACCATATAAGGTCATTTTTAATTTCATGTTATCGCATTGCTTCGTATTTCATGGCCACTCAAATGTGTAAATGATGGCAGAAGGTCCACTCGTGGCATCTGATATTTTATTTTATTCCATGGGCATTCAAAAGAATGTAGGGAAAAATGTAAAACGTGGGCAGAGTGAAATAATAGTGTGTCTTTTTCAGTGTATTAAAGTTTGCATTCATAGTAAACACCCGCCCACCGCCCCCCGCCCCCCCGAAAAACTCAGAATATGGTCGTCCTAATTTAAGAAACATTGTAAAAGTCAATCCGTTGCCTGAAATTGGTTGGGCACATTTTAATTTAAACGTTAATTTGGAGGGGAAAAAAAGGGTTCACCAAATACACAAACACAAACATCACACACACACACACACACACACACACACACACACGCACACACATATCCTGAGTGCTGAAATAGGCCACTTCACTCTGCGGTCCTCACCATGCCTGGAAGACGTTCAGCTACCTCAAAATACAATGGAGCCGAGTTTAGGAAACAAGCTCCGGAATAAGATATCCTTCCTGTTGGACATGTGTGAGCGTCGCCTCAGAGCAAGGACAGCGCAGATTTACACTGTGTGTAGGAGTGAGACAGTTAGAAAGACAGAAGACAGCCAGGAGATTTTTCATTCACACTTACGTCCGTGTCATAAGATTGACATAACGATGTTATAACTTAATAACGATGGGCCGGATTCACAGTCTGGGCCTTAAATCCAAAATTACATCAGTATTTACGTAGAGAACGTTCCTCATGTTCAGAGTCGGGTTACGCAGCTGCTTGAGCTCCACATTCACGTTATTAAAGTCACCTGTGTGTAGTTCAAGCCTCCGAGGTTGCCAGATTTTTCAGAGTTGAAGCATCAGGGATGGAGTTTTTCATTAGTGTCCAGACCACCAGCACGTTTTCCCCTGTTGCATATTATTACAGTTACCACCCTGAAGTTTATTATTTTCCTATTACAGCACGTTCAAAAGTGTTTTATTCCTCTTATACCACAGCAATTTTCCAGCAATTACAATTTTTACTTAGTAAATAACATCTTTTTTTTATCTGTTTATAGTTACATTTATTGTTCTTGCAGGTCTGTGAAACAGGTTAGTTCCTGTTCTCACTTACCTTATAGCAGCTATAAACAGTCGTTCCCTCATCAGCCTCTCTTTATTCTCTCTCTTGAAGTTAATAAGACAAAAAAAAAAAAAAAAAGTAAACTCCTCTGTCCTGAAGAAGTTACAGCTTTACCTCTGACTGTTACAAAGCGCCGACACTGGAGACTCCTTCCATAAATGTTACATAAACACATTTCTCCTTACAGAAAACTTCACCACATCAACGATTACACACGTTTTTAAACCATCTCCTGAACACGTCCCTGTGAATGAGCCGTTACTATAGAAACTAATGCACTGCTGTCAGGGCTGCTGTTATAGAAAACTAATCAGGGTCCAGAATTCAACGGCGCTGTGGTATAAAAGTACAAAAGGAAAAAAAAAAAAATCGATCTTTCTTTCTCCCTCTTTGCGTCTCTCGTGCCTGCACAGTCACGTTCCATGCGTTTATTTGGATGTAAATTATTATAATAAAGTCTAAGTAAGACACAACTGGGCAATTTAAATTCCAAAAATGGCGCCATAATTAAAATCAGCAGCACAACGTGGTGATTATGGAGCAGGTCACGTCAAGGACAGACGGACAGAGGGACGGACACGTCGTCTCCTCCTGACCGAGATGAATACAGCACTCGCTGCTCTTCATACCGTGACACACACACCACACAATTTTATACAGTTAACTTCTAATGTGGAGGCTGGATTTACTACAGTCAAGTAAACACACACACACACACACACACACACACACACACACACACACACAGAGCCAACCAGCAGCCACACTGACCCTCAACATCCACAAGCTCCATTCTGCACCACCCAGTGTGTGTGTGTGTGTGTGTGTGTGTGTGTAGCAATGTGTATCTCTTTATACTTTATAATGCCAGTATTACCAACACTGACAGTGACAGTCTCCACAGAGACACATATGTAGGTCACATGCATGTTTGCAAACACAAGACATATGAGTCATACGTGTGAACCTGTCACTCAACTCTCTCTCACACACACACACACACACACACACACACACACACACTCATCTCAGCCCATCTGATTAGTTCCTAAGGCTTTACCCAGCCGGCGATTTTCCCCCGATCTGAATGAGAAAGGCGTTGGAGAGGAGAGAAAGCCCTACGTTCCTTCACCCCCACATTTGCATATGAAAGCCATTAAACGGCTTTTCTAACACTGATGCCTTTCTCTCGTGCCTTACGCGGTCGCTTTTCCCTAAACAGGGGGTCGTCATCCACTGGAGCACACTACACACAGCCCTCAGGATCAACAGTGGACAAATCATAATTCTATTATGTTCCATGTAGCCCTATAGCCCTTTTCCACATTTTGTAATGTTATAACCTGGAACTGAAACGGGTTTCATTTGGATTTTATCTTAGAACTCTACACAAAGCTAATGTGATGCCACCACCACCATGCTTCACAGCCGGGATGCTATTCCCAGGCTGTTGATCAGTGTTGGGTCTCTGCCAAACGTCACGCTTTACGCCAACTCGAAATAGTTCCGTTTTGGAACTAGAGGAACCAGAGGACTTTTTTTTCCCCGCATGTATATTGAGTGCAAACTCAAAACTCCAGGCAGGATTTCATACGCCTCGCCGGCTGGCTTTGTGGAGTGTCTGGGATGCGGTTATTGTGTGAACACCTTGTCCTATCTGAGCTGTGGCTCGCTCCAGCTCCTACAGAGTTACTCTTGGCCTCTTGGTTGCTTCTATGACTAATCCCCTCTTTAGTCACTCACTGACTTTTGGTGGATGGTCTCCTCTAGGGAGCTGAATTGCAAATGGCTCTCTACCGGACATATTTACCATGTAGTAGATTTAAGTAGGGAGCTGAATCCTTTGTAACTCTTATAATGTACTACATAGTGTGTAGAAGCCCTTGTTTAATATATTATGCAGTTCATTATATGAGGGCTCCAATTGGACATCTAGTGCGTTACACAGGGTGCCTTATTTTTTTAATAATATATTTGTATTGCACTTAGATGTGTAAGAGGCATGTTTTCAGAGTGTTAAGACCTATTATATATGTAGCGTACTTATAGAGGGCCCATAAAGTGTACCTCTTACACTCTAAAATCCATAAACAACTGCTTGATGTTGGATTTTACATGTACTACATAGTACGTATAAGTTCTTCTGTATTGTATTTACAGAACATGTTGAGGTTTTACTTACAAATAGCTCATTAATAGACATAAAGTGCAGGTGTTAAGTCTTACTGTATACCCTATGTAGTGCACTAATATAAGGAGTTGGGGTTTTAATTACAAATATTGGACTCACAGTGCCTAAAGACTTGTTATAGCACATGTAGTGCTCTTAATCCCTGCTAAAATGACTAAGTAACGCTCACTTACTTAGTATACTTGGTATACTAATGGTATAGTGCACTACATAGGAAGCACACTGCACATTTAAGACGCAACATCCGATTACATACCCAAGTTAGTGCACCTAAAAAAGAAGTCTGGAGCTTATTCCCTTTTGAACTCCATAAAAAAAAAAAAAAAAAAAGTTTCTTATTGGATTTTCGCGTACTACAAAATACGTAGACGCTCTTGTGCAGTGTATTTACAGAGGATGTAGGACTTTTACTTACAAATAGCTCCCTATTGGAAAGATAGCGCACTTCTTAGGGTGTAAAGTCTGATTATACACTACATGTATGGAATCGTGAGCTTATAAAACCCGTAAAAATGACTTTTTGTGTACTTCATATTGTGCATACGACCTTCCATGATGTAGACACAGATGAAGCGATGACACTGAACACTTGCAAAAAGCATTGTTGAAATTGTTTTTGGTGTAAAAGATACATAATACACTGTAACATGCATATATTAAATGTTCAGTACAATGCGAATGATAAAAAAAAGTGAAATTGCACAATGAAGTTGGAGTCCTGCTAGTGGTGTCTTTAACACTGTTGATATCGGATGCAGGATTATGTTTCTGATCGCAGATCTCCTTAAAACGTCTCGTTTAGGTCATTTTTCTTTGTTCTTCTTTATAAAATTTGACGAAAATTGACGTGGCGTAAGAAAGAAAGCTAAGTGCATCCTCTATTAATACTGGCTCCTGAGCTTGTTCCATCATCACAAGCTGCCGTCTCCAAACATAAGGAGTAATATATTAATATATATAAAGCTTATATATATATATATATATATATATATATATATATATATATATATATATATATATATATATATATATATATATATATATAAAAAAGTGTCCTCGAGGCATAAGAGTTCGTAAAATGTCTTTATACAGTATGTATGTTTACAGTTCTCATACAAAATGGGCTTCCCGGTTCTCAAAGTCCTGCATGTGTCTCGCTCGCAGTCTGGGGTAAACTGGTTTGGTCTGGATCTGGCTGAGCTGAGGGTCTTGAGCAGGATCTTCATCCACGGAGACCTCCAGGCTGAACTCTTCCTCGTCTACTCCTTCCTCCACCTCATCGTCCTCATCGTCTTCCTCATCCTCGATGCTGTTAGCGTTCGTCACGTCCTGTTTCGTCGTAGCACTTTTGTCCTCTAACGACGTTTTTTCTGATAACGTCTGCTCTTGCGTTAACGTTTTGTCCGCTAACGCTTGATCTAGGGCTAACGCTTTGTCCCGGTTTCCTGGCGGTTTGTAGAAAGTCCCCGGTGGAGGCTGAAGGGTGCGAGGGGGTCTAAACGCGTTTTGGACACGGCTATAGTCGACCACATCTGTCTTGCTTGTGCTACTGCTACTGCTAGTGCTGTTACACAGTGGTGTGGAGGTGGACGGAAGCGTGACGCGACTTATTTCCGCCTCTCCGGGAAGGTTGGCCATGATCATGGCCGTACGAGGAGTGATGCCGTAGTGTTTGTACTGTTTATCCCACGTCCTGCGCAGCGTATGCGTGTCTATATACGTGTTCCTGTAATGAATAGCAGCTCTTCCTTTGGGCTTCTCCTCTTCAGAAACCTCTTCGATGGCAGGGTCACGACCTTTCACCACTGCGGGGTCAGAGGCAGAGTTGCGGGCATTCAGGAGCCGCTCAGGAGGCATGCTCATGGGGCGTGAGCTCGGTTTGGGACGTGGTCGAAGCTGCACTCGGCTGACGTGGCTCTGCCGGATCAGTCGGGGTGAGTTCCGCACTTCAGGGGCGCTCGAGGACAGCACGCCGTTCACGCTCTCGGGCTCGACTAAAAGAAAACGAGCAGAAAATTAGCACTGTTGTGGCTTCCTACTGGATATTTAGTGCACCACACACTTTTTTTTCACATTTACGGCATTTGGCAGACGCCCTTATCCAGAGCGACTTACATTTATCTTATTTATACATCTGAGCAGTTGAGGGTTAAGGGCCTTGCTCAGGGGCCCAAAAGTGGCAGCTTGGTGGTGCTGGGGTTTGAACTCATGACCGTCAGTAGCCCAACATCTTAACCACTGAGCTACCACTGCCTGTTTATTAGCAATGAACCCTGTTCTCTTTAGATGAACTTGACTTTATTATCATTAATACTGACCCGGAGCAAAGTCCGTCTCATCAGGCATTGCTTTCACCTCTTTCACTTCCTCCAGCAGATGTGTAGAGGGAATCACAGACGAGTGCCTTTTATAGGCCTTAGCACCGTGGTGCTGCTGAAATAAAAACACACAATCGAGCCTGTCAGTCTCACAAACGACAAAGAGTACCAGAAAAATGCAAAAGATATGTTTATTTGCAGAACTGCATCGCCATCAGTGCTAGTGAAGGAGGTGTGGCCTATGCGCCTCAGTCCTAGTGAAGGAGGCGTGGCCTCTGTGCCTCAGTCCCAGTGAAGGAACCTCTGTGTCTGTAGTCTCAGTGAAGGAGGCGTGACCTCTGTGTTTGTTACTCCCAATGAAGGGGGTGTGGTTTCTGTGCCAGTCAGTAACAGTAAAGGAGGTGTGGGATTTGGTTATGCCAAAGTGAAAACATTCCCTATGTTGTGCATTTTTAAATTGCTACAAAATAATACATTTTTTTTTTTTTTTACATGAAACTTTATTTGCACTGTTGGCTAATTCTGCAGTTTTAACCATGTCTCTGGTAACTCCTGCATTTGTCATCTTTGAAACTATATTTGCTCCCGTAATTAAAATCCACAAACCTCTTTAATGTCCATCAGGGATCTGGAGTGGCGGTTCAGGCGCTGTTCCTTCTCCTGAGGGGTGAAGCGGGATTTGATGGGCAGAGGTGAGCTCTCGTCCATGGGGCTGAGCGGAGAATCGAAGATTAGCTCGTAATGCCTGATGAGCAGCTCGACGATCAGCGCCTGGTACGGATAATCCACCAGCGACGAGAGCGACACCTCGGCGTCCGTCTGCCGCGGCTTGATCAGCGTTGGGCCGAAGATGATGCCAAGGTTACTGGCGGTCATTTTGTTCTCCTCTGCTTTCTCCGTTACTCTGGACAACACAAGACGTAAATGAGTTAAAGGTGTAAATGAGCGATGAATGAATAAACCAATAAATAATAAAGATAAGTGTCTGTGTAATAGAGGATGTGTAGAGCGGTGTGTGTGCTCACCTGTGCAGGTGCTGCATGAGGAACTGCAGGGTTTTGTGATGCGCAGCAGGCAGCTGCCTCATGAGGTCTTTCATCTTGAAGAGGATGCGTTTGAGCTCGACGCTGATCTGGGAAAGGTCGGAGGAGGAGCCGCTGCGAGACGCCTCCACCTCCTCCACGATGATGCTCTGACTCTCCTTCGCCAGGCCGATGAAGTCGTTATAGTAACGGAAGAGGATGAGAGGCTCGGGAAGCTGACGGGAGAAAACACACAGATGTTTATTTCTCATTGCATTTACACTGTTATATAGTTGAGAGCAAACGTTTGCACCCCCACGTGGCTTTTGAACGGAAAAAAAAAAAAAAAAAGAGTCTTTACACGACGGGTGTGAGGTGTGGCGGTTTACCTGTCGCAGGTAGAGTTTGAGCACGTTGCTGATGTCGTGAGGATACAGATCTGACAGCTCCACCAAATCTTTCCCATTCTCAAAAGCTTGGCACAGCTTCTCCACACGTGACTTGGCTCCGTTCACCCTGTAGATTCCCTACAAAGTCCGACCCAAACACACAGAGTGTAAACACGTGTCCTGTATATTTCCTACAGGTGAAAACGTCGGGATGTAAAGACGAGTATCACCTTAATACCCAGGGCCCTGTTCTCAATCTCCGAAGTGCACTTCTTGATGATGAAGGGGATTCCGTCAGGGCTATTTCTCGCTGCCTGGGCGAAGTCGACAGCAAACAAGTGCAGTTTCCCCTGCAGCTTCTTATGACCACACTGGATGGCCAACGTCTCTAAACACTTCTTATGGCAGGCCAGAGAGCACTGAGAGAGAGAGAGAGAGAGAGGACAGTGTTTCATCATTTAAATACGTATTTCCTTAAAGAACATGAAGAGATCCTGAGTCTAAGTTAACCTGTATTATCCTGAGAGAAGCTCTTTGTTAAACAGACGTGCTCACCTCCTCACACTCGGCACCGTGAAACACCACCAGGCTGTCGCACTCCCTGCACTTAGACGGAGCGCGCAGTTTTCGCAGCTTGTGGGTCTGCGCCGCCTTCGACATCTGCGTGTTCCGGAAAGGTCCGGGAGAACTCGCCGTCTCCATCGCCATTTCGCTCAAACCTACACCACACAAAAAAAAATACTTTAGCCCTGTCGGAGCTACAAACAGGTCGACATGCTTAGCATTTTATTAACATCCTACACAATCTGTTACTTCACAACACAAAGCAGTAACTAAAGACACGGCTCGAGGGGACCGCAGTCTCACTGTATTTCAGGCTTTCAACTCAGATTTTTAAAATTTTTTTAATGTGTTAAAAATACTGCTTATAATCTGACGTCACGTCCCCCTCCATCTGTTATTTCATATTTCCACTTCCACCTGATATCAACATTTCTGTTTCATTAGACTGTCACTTGATTTAATAAACACTCCACCTTGTAAGACAGGGTTATGTTATTTTTAAGCATTCGTACAGTGTTCATACAGAGACTGAAAAGCAGAGTGTATTACCCATAATGCACTGCAAGCGTGGGAAGCGCTTTTGGGGATGTCATCACAATGGTCTTGTATTGCTATTATGATGTTATGAAATTATTATATCATTATTATTATTAAATTAAGGGAAGATGCTACAGGTAGAATGACAATTTATTTTATTTTTATTTTTTTTTAGCAATTTCAATACATTTTCATGAAAACTTATGAATATAATGCATTTTAAACTAGTTTTTTTTTTTTTTTTTCCTCAAAAATCTCAAAAGTTCCTAGATGACCTGCATTCATGATGATTAAACGATAAAGGAACTAGTCTGAGACTAGTCCAAAGCCTAGATTTTTAGTTTAAATAAAATTTAAATATATTAAAAAACAAAAATATTTCTAAGATTAATTAAAATGAACAAAGATTAATTATGATATCTATTATGCGTTTTTTTCTCCACTCTTTACATTTATTACTTGTGTCAGAGTTAGGAAGTTGAGTGTTACCGTTATCAGAAGGCGAAGGCAGCTCTCTCTCGTCCAGGTCGTCCGCTGAAGACATCGTCCCGGTGGATGGTGTTCTGGGAAGCCTCCTTTTAAAATCCCCTACAGCAGGACAAAAAAATGGATTTATGAGCTTCATGACTGCCACACTGTCCATGCAGCGTAGATTCCTGCTCTCCGAGTCGTCCTGCTTTCAGCTTCAGCTCTCCAAGTTCTGCAGACTAAACTTGAGCCACATCTGATCTGATCTGATCTGATCTGATCTGACTCCCAGCCTCTGCCTTTAAGAGCTTCCAGCTCCCAGCTGAGGACTTATGAACTGCGACTTGACCTGAGTCCCGCCCAAAACGTTCACGCCTCTGTGAGCACCGGGACACAGACACACTACTCATCAACGACTTGAGATATCTGAGCTGCTCGGTGGTTAACACCTATAACACAATGAATCACAGACTTTCTAAAGAAATAGTGATAATATTATGAAAAGAGCATGACGAGCCGGTGGCATTGTAAATTTGCATATTCATGGGATCCCTTGGAATTCCATGGAGGCCCTTTGGCAATTGTCTAATTTCATTCTGACATTATTTTGTGGAATTTTTTAATCATTTAAAAAAGGCTAACTTTTATGACAGTAATGTTATGTAGTAAAATCCTGTACTCATTACAATGCATTATAACATCTTATATGAGACACAATACCTTATAATTCCTAAGAAGAACCTATACGAATATTCATAAGCGTTTATATATATATATATATATATATATAGTATACAATGCCTTATAATTCCCAGCAAGAATCTGTATAAATGTTCATAAGTACGTATTAATTGTGTACTGTGTGTACTGTATATAACTTCATAATGTCACTTTATAGAACAGATTATAATATCTGTTCAGAGAAACACTGGAGACTGCACTATAATGCACTATAATACAGACTCTGCTACAGTATCTACAACCCCAGTTCCAAAAAAGTTGGGACACTGTGTAAAATGTAAATAAAAACAGAATGCAATGGTTTGCAAATCTCGTAAACCCATATGTTATTCACAATAGAACATAGAGAACATATCAAATGTTTAAACTGAGGAAATGTACCGTTTTAAGGAAAAATAAGGTCATTTTGAATTTGATGGCAGTAACACGTCTCAAAAAAGTTGGGAAAAGGGGGCAACAAAAGGCTGGAAACGTACATTACTATATATATATATATTTTACTATAATGCATTATAACACAGTCTCTGCTATAGCACCTGTACTATTAGTCATGCCTTATAATGCAGGCTCTGCTATATTATCTGTACTGCTAGGTCTTATAATATTATAGCTATTAATTATAATGCACTATAATACAGGCTCCGCTATAGCACCTGTACTGCTAGTTATAATGCATTTTAACCCAGGATGTGTTATAGTATCAGGACTTCTCGTTAAGATGCATTATAATATAGGCTGTGCTATACTATCTGTACTGCTAGTTCTTCTAACATTATAGTAATTAATTTTTGCTTTTGTGTCGTGCTATTTCTCCGTCATCCATCATATCCATGAATTCATTAAGACGGAATGCCTACAATCAACACACGGTGATGTGAATGTGATTATCTGCAGGTGAGGGCATAAATTCCTCAGGGCATTGTGGGAAAAGAATGTGGAAGAGGGCGTCACTTATCTCATCATCAGGCTGTGATGGAAGTGTCATCATTCGGAGTGAAGGTTTCCTGAGGTGATAAGTGTGGGGCATTGTCCATGCAGAAGATTAAAGCACAGCTTTAGATGTGTGTGTGTGTGCGTGTGTGTGTGTGTGTGTGTGTGTTACCTGGACTAGCAGTAGGTGAGTCCATTGAGCGAGACTCACTGCTGCCCCCGGCACTCTCTGAGTCGCTGCACATGCCCCCTCCCTGACCCGACGTAGTCCAGGGTTTGAATGGAACCTGGATCCGGAGAGCTGAGAAACACACACACACACACACACACACACACACAACGTGAATGATGCTTATGAGTCTGACGTTCATCCCACGTTGCTTATGTCCCACACTGACATGTTGAATACACAGTACAAGCACGTGGTAATTAGCAGAGTTAATCACTGTGGAGTGATGCTACACACCCTCACACGGATATTAATCTTCCACCATTGTTAACGAGAGCAGAGATTAAGCCGGGATTAAACTCATCAACCGAGAGGCGAGCTCAGACAGACGACCAGCTCTAATTTTCTGAACCGAGAGGCAGGAGGAAGCAGGCTGGAGGTGACGTGAACCGAAACATTTAGGACTTGAGAATGTAAAAGAATTTAAGTTCGCTGAAAGAGAAATCTCTAAAAAATAAGGAGTCTGTTTACAAAAAGAGAAGAAACTGGGATATAAGCAGTAGAGCTGAGGCAGAACAGCACTTCCTCTTTCACAGCAAGTCTTTTAACACTATATGGTCACTATACACTTTATAAATATGTTTTTATAATGAGGATTTTTCTTTTCCTTTGGAATTCCTTTGAGTGGAGAAATTCCTCTTGTTAAATTCAGTTACTGCAGTTTTTTAGTTGCAATGTTTCTAAAGAAACAGCTTTAAAAACGAATTCAGCTGTATGTTCATCATATCATGTGATATCCAACAGCGCAGGGGGCGGAGCATGTAGAGTTGAGGGCATTTTAAATGAGCATATTCATTCAATCTTTTTCTGGATTTTTTTTTTTTTTTCGTTTTTATTTTAGTGCATTTTTATGCTAATTACATTTTGACATTTTTTTTCCCTGAAATGATCATTTAACATTTAAAAAATGATACCTTAAAAAAACAGTAACACTCTAAATCTTATTGATCATTCATTATAACGCATTATAACATGTTATGCAGCACAGACTACCTTCTAATTCCTAGCAAGACCCTGTTTAAATGTTCATAACTATGTATAGCTATGTAAATATACATAACACATTATACAGTATCTGTTCAGAATAACACTGTAAACACTCGTCATAATGCATCATAACACATTCATCTATCCCGCTAGTTATAATGCATTATAACACATGCTCTTCTATACTCTCTGGATTACTAGTTATAATGCATTATAACACATGCTGTGCTATACTATATGTAAAATTCTAGTTATTAGTTATTATGCATTATGACATACACCCTCAGTTATTCAAATTGTATTCAAGTGCTTATGAAAGTATATAACACATGACAGAGCGTTATAACAGGTCATTACCGGATAAGTGAGTTTTCCTGGAAATGTATAGGAAATTTTATTTAGAGACTTGATATATTACGAAACGATAAGCCCTCTGTGAGCTTTGCCTTATAAGGAGTTTTGTGGCCGTGGCTAAATGTAAATGCGCCATGGAGGGTCATGTACAGCTGATTAGAAGAAAAATTCTGAAACTTTTGTAAATCTAGTGTGAATTTTTAGTGCCTGGGGCAACACATTTACACACAGCTTTACTAAATAACTTGTAAATGAGCTGCACTGTTGTGATGAATTAGTCACTTTGTTTCCACTCTTTCTTTCTTGCCAGCTCCTCTTTTGTCTGATTTGAAGGGGCTAATTTGGATGTTTATCACCTGCCCTGGCCCCTTTCTCAAGCCCCCCCCACACACGCCCCCACAGACTCACTCATTAACACCTTTATCTGGAGTGATTAGTCAGAGGAATGGCTCGTGTGAGAATGTGAGAGTGTGCGTGTGACGGAGTGCATGTACGCCAGGAGTCAGGGGTTCAG